>JAUUEB010251153.1:0-13325 GCA_032362205.1 Clione limacina | reverse complement strand
ACAAACTGAGGCTGTAAAATGATGAAAAATTAAGAACAGCCAGCCTCAAGTCAAAATTTACTGGTTCTTATAAAAAAATAAAGAGTGTATTTGAATAAATTAGTGTTTTGTAAAAATTTAAGGATTCTTACAAAAGTTACAGGAGATAAATCTAACCGCATAACATTTATCGACTATAAGTATGAGTACTCAGAGAGAGTACAAATCCGACACGATGTCAAATAAAACATTTGCTTACTTCACCAAATAAACATTACTTTAATGTAAAATACAAAAAACATAACTTTATCAAAATATGTAACTTGAAAAGAAAAAACATTGAGAAATTGAATCATCGCTTGGATTTCACTAAATAACACGGCAAATCGATCAAAATTACAGTGCAAACCGTATGACGAGCTCGAGCCGATTCAGCAAGAAATGACGCAGTGCGTCATATGTTAAAATGATTTCCCGAATCGCGTCGATGAAATCCACTACTGGTAGTAGATGTCATTATAATCGAGCATAGAGACGAGTAGTCGAATGTAGTCGATTACTACGCAATATCAGCATTACTTAAATGTAAAATAAGAGAACATAACTTTGCTTTGATTACATCACAATTTTTGTTTCAAAAAGTCCTGATCACCATGTATAATGCATGTTTGCCAGATTAGTGTTCGTTCCTGCTAGAGGCTACTGTGTGTTCAATAAGTGCACACATTTCTACACGGCCTTTCCTGAACGGAAGGAGAAATATTGACATGCTAGCATAGAGGACAGTAACAAGCGTACCAAATAAAGATAGAAATACAGTCAAACTCATTTTAACCGCACACGCTTAAGTTTAATTTTGGCTTTAGCAGAACAAAAACCTGCCTCCCTTAGTCCAATACCCAGATTCCTAATCCATGTACCCCCAGTCGCTAATATAGCCTATATAATATTTTTTAATGGGTCCCTAAGGGTCCGGAATGAGTAGTCCCCCAAAAAATTGATTTGCAAGGGGGTAATCGACCAATTTCAACAGCAACTCCCTATTTTCGAGCATATGCGCGTTTTTTTCTGAAACTGGTCATATCTTGGGAATATCAAAAGTGATAGAGGTGCCTAGTTGGTATCAAAATAAAGGTAATTAAAAGCACTTCCCAAATATATAAAAAAATATGCTTATTAACCCATTAACATATTCGTGAATGTAAATGAGAAAGTCAAAAATTTGATTTATTTTGCACCACGTTGCTATGCCCCTGTAGGCACTAATTGGCCTATTAATATCCCAACTTTTAAATGCGATTTTCCGGACATTTACGCAATCTCTTTGACACGTCAAAAATATGAAGCGCTTTATTTGAAATCCCGACTATAAATGAGAAAGTCAAAAATTTGATAATTTTTTTGCCCAATTTGTCCACGTTTTCTATGCCCTTAGAGGCACTAATTGGCCTATTAATATCCTAAATTTTAAATGCGAGTTTCCGGACATTTTCGCAATCTCTTTGACACGTCAAATATATGTAGCGCTATATTTGAACATTTGAATATTGATGAAAAAGTCACGAGAGTCATTTTTAGAAGTCCAAGCTTTTATTGTTTGCCCCTCCAGGACCTCAAAATTGCTTTGACCTCGACCTAGAAACTGGAAGTTGTTTGCTGGGAAGCATCCGAGACTTTGTGAACCCTCTTTCCATCAACCCTAACACTGTATCTCAGCCTGACTTCTGTCCTCTCTGCACCGAGCCTTTTGTGGACAAAACATCAATTTCCCTGGAGTTACTGATTGAAAACAGTCGCCCGTGAAAGACAAATTAATGTCCTTCTGGAAGCCGATAAGTGGGTAATTGACAGTAATTGGCGTTAGAGGTCAATAAGAAAATTGTAGATTTGACCTTCGTTAAAGGTTAAGACTTTGATCAAGGACGTCTGTGTTGAGCGAGCTAATGGTCGTCCTGTTCGGTTAAGTGTTTAAGTCGTTGTTTCCTTGTTCAGTATTAGAGTAATGCGATGCGGGTTTTCTGCGTCATTTGTCAGCTTTTCTGTGTAGACCAATTGTAAATTGTGTCAAAAGAAAACTAGATCAAACCTTTACAATTGAACATCATGAACTAGTTCTTGAAACAATTGGGGACAAGGTAAGGGGACGTTAACTAAAAGAAAATCATTATGAGAATGAAAAAATAAGGTCTCCGATGTCGTAACATTCACCAAAAGAAATAGAAGGAAGAAAACTGAAAACGACAAAAAGAAAAGAGAGGGTTTCATAAAGAAAGCACAAAAGTCTCATCACAAATGTATGTCCGTCTGGAAGAAGAGAAGTGGAGAAATTGACGATGAGAAAATTGTAGATAATTTGTCTTTCTATCGTTAAAACTAGGTTAAGAGGTTGTTGAAGGACGTCTGCGCTGAGTCTTAGGAGGTATCATTCTATAAAGACTTTAAGATATTGTTGTTTCCTTGTTTGGTATAAGCTAAATGAGCGCCTCCTCCCTCCCCCACATAACATTCATAAAAAAGAAATGAAGCAAAACGAATAATGACAAAAAAACAAAGAACATGTGTAATAAAGAAATCACGAAAGCTTCATAATAAGATCTATATAATAAAATTCAAAATCTCTTTATTCAATTATTTGTGGCTGGCTTGCTGTGTTTGTATGCAATGGGATTACAGCCACAGTTTTGACAGAGAAAATATAGAACAAAGATAGCATGAAACTATATATGGAAACATTTGCATCCTCTTCCTGCTGCACATTATAAACGCGACTCAGCGTAGTGAACACAAATGTCTATTTCCGTTTTAAGAGAAATGTAAACAACAGCTGAAACCAAAAGTGAATTATAATGCGGGGTGTTTCAAAATATGATTTGAGAGAGAGAGGGGGGTTTACAGGGTGTTTAAAAAGTCAGCCAAATTTATGTTTCTTTCTTTTTGTATCCTTCCCGGGCAAGACATGGTACTAATCCACAAAACATTTTGTAGGCTGGTATTACTGACGTAGGGCATAATTGATTTGAGATTGTATTTTAAACCTGGGCACCGCCGGGTAAATCTGCTAGTATCAAAATATGACTCAGTTTGTGAAATGTTTCATTTTGACATATTACCTAGCAAAGTCAAAGGCTGGTTTTGTTAAAAAGCTATTAGGAATACATTTGTGTTTTTATAAACCTGTAGCACTAGGATAGTAATCTACTGTTAAAAATATGTTTTATTTGTTGATTTTTGTACTCTATTTACAAACTAAGTAAATATGTAAATTTGTCTCTTCTAATGTCAGGTGGGCAAGCTTGAGGCTTCTATCCGTAGGGCTTCCATCTATCCGGTTTGGGCATTCTATTTTTTGCACATCCCCCCTTCCTTATCTTTATTTGAGATATCCTACCTTCTCTTTTAGATATCTAGCTTTAACTTTCCACCTACTAATTTGCTTTAGTTGATGCGATTTCCAGTAACACTACTCACCACAATAAACAAGATTTCAAGAGAACAGTTTTTTGCCTTGGATATTTTTTTCAAGAGCCCACATAGGGGTGTATTTGTGTGGCCTCTCCTCCAAGCATGTCCTTTCAATTGCCATCTCATCTCTTTCTATGTACAGATACCAGTTCTTGTTTTGTTCTTCTTCATCCACAGCTGTCGTAGGACCAGAAAAGTTTCAATGTCACAATTTGTTCACCCTTTGAAGGAAATAAATATCAAGTTAATGAGCATGCCAGTTGTAAGGCAGCAAAACTTTAGTGGTTTTGTAGAATCACAAGTCATTTGTTGTTGCCACAAAATTGATAAAAGTTGTTCCTTCAGAAGTGAGGGAAAATCATTACATGATTATGCTTCTGTAGTTAGGTGATTGCTGAATCTATCAAAAACAATTTTTGACTCTAAAATAGATTAAGTTCAGTAAGATTTCCTTAGATTTTCTTCAGTCATCTATCAATAATTGTTTTTATTAAGTATACTAACATCAAATCACTTTTTGTTACCTATGTATTCATATCATCGCAAGACATTAAGCATATTCTATATAATTTTTATTTTGAGAGGGTTAACTTAAATAGTTAATGTTTTATGACTACAGTAGTATTCGGCTATAACAGGATGGCTGGGACCAATCAATGTCCCTGGTCATATTTTAACTGGATTGTTCCTTTTGTATTATTAACATGGCAATTTAAAGGTGTCTTGAGTATCATACCCTCATGTAATTGTAAATGTGTTATTGCTACCATATCATAATGATATATGTCCTGTGTTGTAAACGTAGTTTGCCGTCTTTGATTTTTCTGGTCATTTTGTATATTCTTATGCTCTTCTCAAGGATTGTCTTGGGTTTGAGTCCACTGTTATAACAGATTACTTTGTTCAAATGCGTGCAACTAGTGACGCGCAGAAGAAAAACTAGCGTGTATTAAATATCGTATTTCACACGTGTAATAACTATGCAAATTAGTTTGAAGCACTGAGGCTTTGTGGCAGGCTTGTCAACGCGTCGACCATGGTGTAGTGACCCGCAGAGCCGCGAGGTGTCTATTTGTATTTCAACCAGATGGCGGGCGGCAGGTCGTTCATTGTAAAAGTAATTGTCGCACTTTTGCTTATTGTTTATTAAACGTAGGTTTTGATTATTTTTGGAAATGATATTAGTATTTCGGAAGTGAAATAAAAGGAATACACCCCTTTTGTCTTTTGGTATGATTTGTATTGCCTCACTCGTTCTGATAAATACAAGAAATAGCACTCAGCGAGCCTCATGATTTTCTTGTGTTTATCAGAACTTGTGAGGCAATAAAAATCATATCAATAGACAAGTGGGTTGTATTCATTATATTATAACTTTGGACAATGGGATGTGAGTTGTGCCTGTTGTCATTGATATCAAATCCTGTTATTATTAAGCCTGCTATAAGTGGGGACTGCTACATCTGTAATGTTTTCATTTACTCGTGTTCAACTGGTAAAGAAGAGACTCTTCTTCTTCTTCTCGTATGTCAGATGAACATCCCGGCATCGATTGTGAAGGCGACTGTCCTCTGCAGGTCCGCCAGGCAGCCGTGGAGTTTTAGGTCCTTGCTAGTAGGGTTAGGGCAATGTTTCTTCCCAGGTCTGCCTCAGAAGAGATTCAGGAATCTGTGGTTATATAATCAAATACTGATTTGACTTAAATAAATATATGCACATTCTTAACATCCGTTGTATTTTTAGTGTAAAAAAACATGTTCAAACTACTAATTTGATAACAACTTACACTCTATGCCATGGAAGTTGTCCATAAACAGTGGCATACATTCATATTTACTGTAATTTGTTCAGAGTCAATTATTTGTTAAGTATTTGCCTTTTTTATTTTATTTACATGTTTTTACACTGTTATTGCTTTTGAGGTTGTGGTTTGCTTTGAACTTTTTGAGCTTTTTTCTGCTCTTACCATAATTTTCAACTACTTTGAGCTCTTCAATATGGGAAAGTTGTACACAAGACTTTCTTTTTAACAACTATCTTCGATAAAATCTTAATTCTAGATGATTCCTATCCTACATTGATCTTGGAGTCCTCTAGAATTATTTGTGAATAACACCTGCTCCATACACGAGGATTTCCACGGTTTCATAAATAAAGTTTGTCTTTTTTCTGTCTTTGGACCACAATTATCATAATTATGACTTTGTTAGGGAGTCCCTGTCACTTGGATATTAGTATTGAAAATACCACATAAGCTTTGAAGGAGCTTAAGATACTTGTGTGTGGCTTAATAAAAATTTTCAGCTCTTGCCTTTGTTGTATCCACTTGTTATATTTTTTTCATGTTGCAACTGCTGAATAGTATAGCTTGCTTTAACAATTGATTTGGTTTAGTGCTTGGCATATCTATTCTTTGTGTTCCTGGGTGACTGTCTGTCACAATATTCAACGCTCAAAAGTTGTAGAAACCACACAAAACAGTTGCTTTTTTGATGAACAATATTATCCTCAATAGTATTTATCATACATGTATATATATACATGTCAATTGCATGTTGTAAAAGTTAGACAGGTAGACTGGCGCTTTTACGATTTCCCATTTTTCCAATCAAAGTTAGTGAAATGACTGTAGAAAAGTATTCTTTTGCATGGAGTGTACTTTCACAACGTAAGAGAATATCATAAAACTTTTCTCTCACAAAGTTTCACAATGTTATCTGTGAAAATAATGAGACAGCCAACTACAAAACATTCTTATCTTACTCCTTAAAACCTTATTCAATTTTTCTTCAAAACAATTCTATTCTACAGTATTTTTGAATTGTACAAATGTTGTGAACTCTCTTTCCTATGATCTTCCTTGCTTTTCTTTCTTTGACACATTGCAAACAACAAATGAATATCAAAATTTAATAATTGAAAACTTTTGATAACACATCATTTGACTCATTATGTTGATTCATTCACATATTGTTTATTTTCTTTAGTTTTCACATTATTAATGACAGCATAAACACAAATTGATACATTGTATTTTGTACACAAATGTCTCCTTAATATTTATAAATGATATATCCTTGGACAGTTTATTTTCTTTATAACAACTGTTTTTAACGCAAATTTCTAAATAACACAAAGACATTTGTGTGATATCTAAGATTAAAGATTTTGTTATAACAGGTCTTCACTGTAATATGTTATTTATTCTACACAGTAGGTAAAATATATGCTTAATCTTGGTTCAAGTACCTTTTTACAAAATAACTTATAAACATATTTCTATCAACAGGAGCCTGTTTTGGTAATTTATTAAAAAATGCAAATATCTTTATTGGTAAATTTAACTGTGGAGTTCACATCCTTACAAAGGGCATATTAAAAAAAAGTTTCCCTATTACTGTGCCTAGGTAATAAAAGTTGTGTAGTAATTTAAAGGTTATTGATCTAATGTTGTTGTACTATTACTAATACTTGTCTTCCCTGGGGGTATCTCACATCAGGTCACAGTTAGCGGCGGCAGTGGTGCCAATTTGGGCTCTGCCTTTACTAGCTCTCAAAGTATCATCTCCAAAGAGCAAGAAGAGGAAGAGGAAATAGCTGACCGTCAAGGACAATGGCTACGTCGACGACGTCTGGATGGATCTCTAAACAGAGTTCCACCAGGTTTTTATCCCCTGTTGTGGGAGCTGCTGAGACGGGTAGGTTTTTGACTTTTAAACTTAGAATGGGTTATACAAATTTTGCATTGGTAAAATTGGATTTGAACAAAATCCATCAAGTCAAACATCTTATTATAATGGAGCTAGGAAATATAAAAACGGGGGGCTATACACGTTTTTTCTAGGAAGTTTTAGATCGACCAAGTGATACTTTTCTTATAGTTTCATGTGTTGCGATATTTATTTTTTTTATTTAAAGCCTAATTTTTGTGTTTTTGAAGATTAAAAATTGAGCCGTCGTCGTTGCGTTTAGCCGTCGTTTATCTTTGTTATGGCCGATAACCATTGCCTGCAGTAATATCCGCTATTTTGTGCCAGATTTTGAAGCGCACAATAGGAAAGTGGATAGCGTGCCGGACTTCTAATCCAAAAGTCTAAGGATTGAATCCCGGCCGTAGATGAAATTTTCTCTTGATATTTTTGTCTTATATTGTGAAAAATCTTCTTATAATAGAGCTAGGAAAGGTCTATACATGTTTTTTCTAGGAAGTTTTAGATGTCTTACACGTTCAGAGAACGGGGCATCTATAGATTCAGTAATCTTTTATCCAAGTCTGAAAGATAGTCAATATTTATCTTTGTTTGATCTTCTTAAGAAAAGGTTATCCTTAACTCTTAACAGTACCTATGCAAATATATGGAACTGATATGATTGATGTGGGAACAGTGTACACGCTTCCTCTGGACTTCCAAATAAGAGAACCTACTAAATAAGAGCGCATGTCGGAAAAAGTCATTATTTGAATGAGAGCGCCTTTTGGAAATCCAAAGTATAAAACCTGAAAAAGAACTTAAACTTGAAATATTATTATCATAATCTAGTTGGTGCACTTTGTATTAAATTTTATTTCCCTGATTGTCAAATAAAAAGATTGTATAACCTTTACTTAATAGATTGCAGAAAATATAGCACAAAAAAAATATATATATATCAATTTTCATTTCAAATAAAAATTTATTGAATAACCAAAATTAAAAAGGGTGTTGAGGGAAGGAATACAAAATTCTTGATCCCTTGAGGGACCAGTCTGGTTGCTCCAGCTGTGCAGTGACATCTTTTCAAAAAAGTCGGCTCCGGGCCTATTTAATTGGACTAAATGACCCAGAAGAAATAAATTTAAAAATTGTCATTTTGGTTGAAACTATTATTTCAGACCAATAAGTTTTACTCTTTTGGTATTGCCAAGAATAAAGCTTTACTTAACTATACTTTTGGTCTCTTTTTTTAAATGAAAAGAACTGAAGCCAGAGCTGCAGGTAAAACTTTGGCTCTGGCTCCAGATGAAAACTCTTTGTCTTCATCTCCACGGCTCAGATTCCCTGGTGATTGTACTGAGAATGAGGAGAGAGACAGACAATGATGACAAACGTCACAACTCTTGCAACTCTTAAATTAATTTTCTTCACAAGCGGTCTTATTTTTTCCATTATTTTTTTTTCTCCGTCCAAATTAACTTGCTTTTCACACACTTCCTAATGTCAACCAATACTTAAATTTGAATAAAAATTAGAAGAAAATGTAGGAACAGGGTTCTCCATCTTAGACATCCTTGTTTGTAGAATCTATTGACTATTGACTCCCCAATTTTCATTGCCCTACAATATTCCCTCATGCTGTGGGATTTCTCCCTCGAAGTGAAATCAGATGCCATACACAACTGTTATATAAAATTTGTGTGAGGGTGTTTGTTATTGTTCGTAGGAGGTCATCATGTAGGCCAAGGTTTATAACAAAGTGAGAACATAAAATCTAGGAAATAAGTTACCAGGTCAGTTAGTCCAAGTCTCCTAATGCTTGGTTGTCTCGCTAAAAAACCTTAGGAATTCATTACAGAGGAATATGCGTCAAACTCAACATTTTCCATCTCAAATTCCTTTCTCCAAACATCAAAATTTGAATAATCATACCGGTTCCATATAATCATACTTTGACCAAAAGTCATGCACAGAAATAACAGCCGTACTGGTACGCTTATTTGTAGGTTGAGAGACACAAGTGCACGCCATCTGTTTCTGTTGCTGCTGATCCTTGTCATCTCCTAAACACCAAGTCTGCTGGCTTCGGTGATGTTGCCAATGTACGAAGTCGGTGGTCTTTCCCTTTTTCTTTTTGCATCGTCTTTGTGTTGCGTAGTGCATGACCCTCCTATTTTAATCTTCTTTTATCGACTTCTCTCAGCATTTGTCGTTTCACAGACAGTTTCCTCAGTACGCTCTTATTTGTTCTTCTGTCTGTGCAACTCACTCTCAGAAGGCATTCTTAGAACCAGATCTCTGCTGCAATGATTTTGTTCTTGTCATCCTGTTTTGGAGTCCAAGCTTCACACCCATACAGCACCACTGGCCAAATAAGACATTTCAAGATTTTTACTTTCAATTCTTTAGGAATACCTCTGTCTTTCCAAATATTGTCTTTCCAAATATTGTACAGCTGTATCATTTTCTGTTTGGTCATGGCAATTCTTGTTCAGATATCTTTTGTGCATGAGCCATTCGTTTCCTTGATAGAGCCTAAATACTTGAAATTTTGGACATATTCAAGATTTGGGTTGAAAGTGAAAGTGCTTTTATACATTAGTAGCTGCTAAGTGCTTTTCAATTGAAATCAGAAACAAGAGGAATGATCTAAATACGATGAGGAAGTTTTCCACAGGAAAGGTGTGTTAGTAATTGTTTTCAATTGGTAAAATTTCTATGGCTCATAGCTAAGAAAAATAATGTATTTTCAAAATGATTTATGATCCAAGGTGATTCAGAAGGCAGTATACTTTCATGCAGATTGACTGCATTGTTCTTAAGTGTAAGGCTACAGGATCTAGAGCGAGAGACCCTTTGTTAAAATTCCACCAGGGCCTGACATATATAATCTTTGGCAAAGAAGATTTAGAAACCTTTCCTCACTTGACCCAGGTGAAAATGTGTACATTGCTTTACGCACCTAAAAGGCAGTTAACGTAAACAGGAAACTGAGAAGGTACAGGTGTGTCTCCTTTGGAGCTGTCAGGGTAATAATAGATGATAATGTTAAAAACATTGAGGACACCATAGGCATGGAACATGTATTAAGTTTATGTGCTGTTAATCTTTATTACTATTATGACCTGTGTTCATAGGTAGGAAGCACCTTTTATATAATGTTATGGCAATTTAGAGCATCTTTTTTAATATTGATGCAATAAAAACAGCAATGAATCATATACATGTTACCAACTATAATTATCTGCAAAAAGTTTAGTGCTTTATCACCTTTATTGAACATGTATATTAAATTTTCATTTAGGTCTGTTATTGTTTAATTAGGCTTGAGCTACTCATCTCACCATTATTCCACGTAGTAAGCCTAATCTCACCATTAACAATTTTTTATACTAAATATTTTGTGACCCGGGATTTGAAAGACTGCTGCAGTCACTGTGACAAGGTCAAAGGTAACACATTTTAAAATTGGATGCCATGTCTATTTTCAGGCTATGAATTTTTTGTATTGTCTATCAATACAGATCATTTAAGTAATTATTTTTGCTATGATTGAGGGTCAAAGTAAATTAAAATAATTTCTTTTATTTTTGCTCCATAGAAAAATACATCAGCTAGAAAAGATGATGTGTATTGGTATATGGACCAGTTGCTCACCAAGTATATCTGTCATTCTAATCCACATATAAGACAAGTAAGAGCTCATTTAGCAAAAGCTTTGATCAATTTAATTCTAACTTTTGTTTTTAAGTAGCTTTGATGGTCTTAATACAGTCTTGGTCATATGTTATATGCCACTTGTTAAAACAATGATAAAACACCATAAAAATAAATTATTAAGCATTGATTTAAACAACACGTTTTGTATACCTTTTATGCATCATATTTAATAAACATTATCAATATCAATCATCAGCCATTGTCGTGAGCGTAAGCGAAAGTGCATAGGGGTCAAACCCAAAAGTCACAAAACTACTAACTGGTATTTGCCCCTCTTGCAGCAATCACAGCGCTCAGTCGTCGACGCATTGATCCAAATAACCTCTGAATGTTGGCTTGCGGAATGTTGTTCCATTCTTCTATCAGTGCAGTTTCAAGCTGATGTATGGCCTGGGATTGGTTCACCCTTGATTCATCTGAAAAAACAAACCTATGCCAATGACGAAGAGTGTGTCTAATCTGTTGGTTTGCCAACTAAACATGTTTTTGTGACTTTGCATAATGACCCCTTTCTATTTCTTGGTCATGTCTTGTGAACACTTCTTACATTATCACTTTAAAATAAATTGAAATGAATGCAAAAAAGGTATCCAAACATGTTGGTTAACTCAATATTCAATAATTTATTCTTATGGTGTTTTAACAAGTGGGACAGAACATATGACCAAGATTGTAGTCTAGCACATGGGTTTGCAATTTATTATCCCAAGAAAAGTGACCATAATTAGCAAGTATATTCAATTTGATAAAGATTGTCAATTGGGCCTCAGGAAGGTGTGGACTGTGGAGTGGCTAATCAACACAGCCATGGCTATGTACTTCAGGGCTGCCAGTGGGTTGCGGAAACGCAACTTCTCACGTTTTTGCTAACTGAAGCCCAAAATTCATGTTTTTGGTGATTTCAGCTTTAAAAGTGCGAAATTTTAAAAATCGCGCGGGGGGGGATTGGAAAATAGTCTGTTTTTAATGATTTTACTACTGCATTATGTGTCACAAGGTACTTTTGTTAAGTTTGTGCCACTTTTGCTTAGAGTTATATCTTCCCTTTCATTTGAGGCCAACTTTATCAAAATCGGTTGGTATTTGACCAAGATATTGCCATTTCAGAACCTCTTCCACTAGAACTTTTTTCCGAGAAAACAGCCGTTACAGATATCAGACACTTTTCAAACACTTTCTTAACAATAAGGTTCTTCTAAAGCTCATATGAAGCTGGAATTTGGCACTCAGACTCATCTTATAGTTATTGATCAGCACATTAATTTATTTGTTGATACCACCAGGGACAGATGAGTTAATCGGCGTTTTGAATTGGGCACCCTAATAAAAATTCTTTGTTGGAAAGTAAAGTTAGGAGTCTTATATAATCCAACTATATAGTCATATCTATCATCATCATCATCATCATCATTTATAGTGTATTTTCCATGTAGCATGGGTTACACTTTTCCCTTAGAAATGGCACTTTGCCACGTGTCATGGTTCAGGGCCAGCTCTGGTGCTAGGCCCTTAGCTTTGAGGTCCTCTGTGATATTCTCTCTCCAGGACTTTGGAGGCCGACCAGCGACAGGGTCACCTGGGATCACCAAGTCTTGTACCTGCCTCAACCAGCTGCTCTCCTCCTTTCTTGCCAAAGGGAAACTTGTGACACTTAAATCTACCAAACTGCATTCTCAATAAACAACATATTATTAAAAAAGTATGTAACTAAGAAACAGAAGAAAATGGAAAACTGTTAAAAATCAAAGTCAAATATCTGACAAACTTGATAATCTGACATAAGCTTGGACAGAAGTTGTCAGATAACCAAGGCTGATTGTATTTACTTAAGCCTCACACCTCAGTTATCTATTTAAAGGATCATTCTTCTCTCGTTCCTCGTTTATTCTTCTCTCGTTCCTCATTTATTCTTCTCTCGTTCCCCAGATGTTCAACATTTACATCAAGAAAGCAGCAGAAGTCTATGGAGTGACACACACTCGTAGTATCTATGAAAAGGCTATTGAAGTATTACCAAATAATTGTGCTAGGTAAGTATTTCATCTGTTTTGGGCTTGTCAGTTTTGCGTTGGTATCAAAGGCTTTCAAATATAGTTTATTTACTTATGAATTTCAGATTTATTCTTTGTTGATAAACAGGGCTGCCAGCGGCTCGCTGATCAGCGAGAACTCACTTTTTTGGGTATTTTTTTCCTCAAACTCATCGATTGGAATTTCCACACTCGCCGGCACTCGATTGAATTTTTTTTAATTCACCTCCTTAACAATTAACTATAAAACCTCAAGGTGGCCTAGATTTGCTCCATTTCAGTTAAAAATTCCAAAAAATCGTCTTGTTGCGCTCGACTACTGTTCACGCAATAGGACTCACTTTTTTTTTGGGGTCACTGGCAGCTAGGGTTGAATTCGGGATTCCCGGGACCGGGATATTCCCGGGATTATGACGGTTCCCGGGAACGCTCATTCCCG
>JAUUEB010251042.1:0-13327 GCA_032362205.1 Clione limacina | reverse complement strand
GCCAAGTCTGGTCGCCCCGAGGTCAGTATACAGTGACTGGGTGGGATGTTTGAGTAGTGCTACACTTTACATTCTCTGTGTTGCAGTATTTAAAATTTTCTTAGTAGCCTTGGTGTTGATTTAACCTACTCTGTGATGATTGGCAATTTGAAATAGTACTTGGCAATAAATCCTGTTGTCTCCATATCTTGGGTTTTCATGCACACAAATTACTTTCTCATGTACACAAATTTCTAGCTGTTATACTGATGGTACATTATTTCTCTCTCAACAAAACAATACAAAGCTATTACTAAACATCACTGTGCTTCATCTGTGTATCTTTTTGCTCAAAGGAATTGACATTGAATAACTAATTTCTTCACCAACCTATTGGCTTCTTCTTCGATTATTCGCTTTTACCTCACACGGAGTCAGCTGTTTTTGACTGATTTTTGTGTATAGCGTACTGCTTTTAACACACTCATGTTTTTTTGCTCATCACATGCTTTGCGTTAAAAATTTTGTGATTCTCTTCGCCCAGAGTGCGGCCGCTATCTGTCTCCAGAAGAACTTTTATAATTAGACGGTCAGAGTTTTATAGTTTGTGGTAGAACGTTTTTGAATTTTGCACGGATGGTACTATGAGCAACCACCAGGGGATCTTTAGCAACAGGTCCTCCGTTTTTATAGACTGTGTCTGATAAAGGTACATTATCATGCCTACAAAGGATCGTGGACATGCAAGTATTGATAATGAAATCTGTTTCCACAAGCGGTATGCATCAACCACATATCACGATAGCTTTACACAATTTTTTACCTGGAAAAATGTGTCCCATTGAGGGAGTCGAACACCAACTTTTTTCCAGATCACCGGCTCAGAGATCAAATTATAACGTTTTAAGTCCGACTGCCTAGACCACTTGGTCATCGTGCCTCTTCAACCTATTGGTTTATTTGACTGGTTTTTAGCATCCTTTATTATTTTGACATTCTGATAGAGACAAACCGTGACTATCTCTGCAATGACTTAATTAAAGCTAACACTGTTTGAAAAAAATAACAACAACTATCATTTCAACAAGAATATGTTTTATTTCATAATTTTGTTACATCGTTCCATGAAAGTCAGCGTGTCAGCCACTGAACATTTGAAAATATATTTTTATTGAGATGATAAGTTGTCTTGGATAAGTACAGCTCAGTGAGTAGAGAATCACTATTCAGACACAGTGTCTTAAGCTGAACCACACTTACTTATCGTACAACTGGGTTATGTACAGCTCAGTGAGTAGAGAATCACTATTCAGACACAGTGTCTTTAGCTGAACCATACTCACTTATCGTACAACTGGGATATGATGAAATGGGTATTTTTATAAGATGATGTTTAGTTATACGTAATTCTCTTTCCCTTTCCTAATTGTGAATGAGTTCATGAAATTGAATATTTAATTAACATTGTGATCAATCTGTTTTATTCAATGTATATTTAATGTATCTATCTTGTAAGATGCTTGATTTATTTGGGGAAAGTGAGATATATTATATTTGAGACTTGAATTGTGTAACTTTCGTATATCTTGCAACATTGTGATAAGGTTATATTATTCTCTATCAAATCATGCATCACTCAAGGAAAGAAACAACATGTTTGTTTAATGTGAAGCAACCTTAACTTGTGTGTTTAATGTGAAGCAACCTTAACATGTTTGTTTAATGTGAAGGAACCTTAACATGTTTGTTTAATGTGAAGCAACCTTAACATGTTTGTTTAATGTGAAGCAACCTTAACATGTTTGTTTAATGTGAAGCAACCTTCAAGTATGTAATGGTTCTGCCCTCTGTCCAATAATTACTATACCCCTATAATATTATTATACCCCCTTCTATAATGATCCTGCCCTTTAGAAATATAAGGAATTTAGTTGATCATTTCTGCACTCAGTGGTGTTCCTTCATCATTAACAAATACCTCAGCTTCCCTTTTCTTCCTATTTCCCTTTCCTCTTTTGTTCTTCTGCTCCCTTTCTTTTTTTTCTTGCCTGTCTCTTCTTCCCCCCTTCTTTCTTTTACCCTTTCTACCTTTCCCCTTTCTATTCTTTTTTTTATTCTTAGTTTCTGACTCATCCCTGTTATTCTTATATCCACCTTTCCTCATTTCCAAACTTTTCACTTCTGCACTTAATGGGTCTGGAGCTGGAATTACGTAACTATAACGTTCAAGGGAGTCTGTTTCGGACGATGGTGCATCAGCCTGCAATTGGTTCGGATCAGAAACAGAGACTTGCATTCCTAGACCCTCACTCTCACTTGGTGCTGGATCAGAGTCTTGCAAGTCACTGTACCCCTCACCTTGTTCATAATTATCTGGTGCAGCCCACTCGTCATCCCTTACATCCCTTAGATATAATCCACGGAGCGCCCAGGGGGCATGACATACAGGCTCCTCAAAGTTGAAGAAAGAGACATTGTCTGAGCTTTTCATCCAATCTGCCAGCCATTTCAGACTTGCGTTGCATCGTAGCGGGTTGCCGTCCAAAGCCAATATCTTCAAGTTAGGGAACTTTGTGCGTACCTGAGGGCTGATCTGTTTCAAAGTGTTGTAGCTGAGATCTAGATTTGTCATGCTGTTGAGGACCTCACGTGACGTCTGAAAACAAAAGAAATATGTTGATAAATATATGAGAAACAAAAACACATAACAAACAGATATTCCTATAATCTAATTATTATTCTGTTGAAAAGTTCATTTTGAAAATTACAATTTATTCAGAAAGTATGGCTTATATAGATAAGATTGACGTTATCCAATCTAAAACAGTGTAAATCAGCTATGTAGAGTCTTGTCAAAGGTATTAGAAAAGTGGTTGTTACGAGAAATGAAGGATTATATCGTTAGATAGTTTTTGCTTTTTTTACAATCACAGTCATGTACTCTGATAGTGTGGATGATATAGATTCCTCTGATGTTATCCAACCCAATACAGTGTTCTTCAACTTTGTAGGCACTTCACAAAAGATGTAGAAAGCGGGTTATGTGGAGCGGTGGGGTCACTGTTTCTGGCTTAAAACTTCGAAACTGAGTTTAACAATCAAATTCACATTCCCTGTTAGTCCCTCATATCTGGACCTGAATATTTGTCAAGTTTCGTACAAAACCAGGCACAATACTACAAACATTCTGAACTTTTCACAAAACTGTTCATTTATTCATTGTGTCATGTATGTGAACAATTTCAGTTTTTGAGCAAGTGGAGCAATTTAATTGTTGGCATTAAAACACTTCTGTGTTGAATCACTATGATTTTTTCTGGATCTGGATTTTTAGTCCCAAAACTGACATACGCCATATCACTTGGAAGTGGTTTGACAGTCTTATTTAGGCTTAAACTTAGTAAATAATAAATAAAATACAACAGAGTGAAAAACTAGACAAAAGGTAAATTGTAAACTATTGTCAAACCTGTTGATCATCAATCTTGTCCATAAGTGCCTGTGCCAGTCCAGGGCTGTTCATCAGAGATAAGTGTGTAAGCCTAAGCATCTCTGGCAGGAAGCTGGCGTCAAGCTCAAAGTTCTCTGTAGTCACATGACTCATTTGTAGGATGCTCAGATTGTACAACTGATGGAACGCCTCTGCTTCTATCCTCTGGAGGGGGTTACCTGACAGAAGGATGGTGCTCAGACTGCCAAGGTTGCTGAACGTGCGTGGCTCCAGGTGCTGGAGTTTGTTACCCTAAAGGAAGGAAAGTTGGTGGATTAGTCGCTATGTTAATTTTGGTGTGATGTAGATTGTAAAGAAAGAGCAACTGAAATTAGATAAGATCAAATAATGAGACTGAGCGTATGTGTACTAAGAAGATTATCTTAGTACACATATGCTCACACTCATTATTTAGATTTTAACCCGCAGACGTCCACAGTTGTGTTTCAATTGACACTTAACTTCGGCACGGTCTTTATTATTATAACAGGACTTTGTAGTTAAGCTTTTGGTGTAAATGGGTACATTCTAATAATTTGAACTTTTTTTGTGAATGTTACTATTTAATTCATTGGTCCACTTTAAAAACAAATGATGTATTTTTTAAACTGTAAGTGAAAATCACCAACCTGAAAGTTGAGTACATTGAGAAACCTCAATCCGACAAATGTTCCTGGTGCTATCCGTGCGACCTGGTTATTCTCTACAGTGACAAAGTCAAGACGTGACTCATTGGTGAATAGACCAGCCTCTATCTCCTGGATACTGTTACTGTCCATGTACAGACGACGGAGGTTGTCTGGCAGATCTCTTGGGATGTACACTAGTCCATTGTTACGTAGCCACAGCTGAGGAGGGAAGGAGGAATTGGTAGTTAGTAGTTAAGTGTGGGGGGGAGGGGGGGCTGAAATTTAAAAACAACTGCGATGTTATTTAATTAATTCATTTGGTATTTTAATTAATCATTCAAGAAATTGTGCTTGCTGATCGTCAATCATTGCGCAGGAAACTTTACTTTTATTACTTATTCAATTGAAATACCAGTTTCCGCCGTTTATTTCTCTTAAGGATGCTGTATTCAGGTATGAATATCGAAGATCTTGGGGTATCTTATTGGTGCTATTCAGCTTTAGAATACTTTGATAATGAAGTTTCACGCTATTGATTTTAACACATTTCATGATATTTTAGATTTCTTGTATTATTACCTCTCACTACTATGTTATAAGTTAAATCAAACAAAATATAATTATTGATAGAAGCAAAGTCCGTTTGACGTAAAAACAAAGTTTTTCAAGAGACAGAAATCCTTGATATTTCTTGAATATTTATAGGGTTACGTGTTTTACGGTTTTCAATTCATGAAAGACATATTCTAACACTTTGGCATTTCTTAAGAATGTTCTCAGTAGAGGCTCCAATGACATTGTGATTTAGAGTTGCTATGGGATACCAAATAGAGGATGTACAATAGAATACAATCATACATACCTCCTGTAGAGATTGGAGATGACTGAGTGACCCGTCTGCCAGGAATTGTAACTTGTTGTCGTTCAGGGCAAGGACTTGTAAGTCTGTGATGTTGATGAAATCTGTATGGTTGATCTGAGGAGGACGTTATTTGCTTCAGTCTAGTGCACACAAGAGATATAAAAATTCATAACGATTCTTAACAATATATCAGTACATAGCGATAGATAACTATTTCTCTAATACATAGACGCAGTTAGTGAGACGTGATTATTGTCTGCAGATTGTGGACACGACAAATTATATTATCTGCGCATCTTTACAGGATCTAACATAGTTCATATTTTCTGTCTGTCTTTTGTGGGATTTCCTGAGACAAAACTGTCTCCTATCATATTGCACTTTCTTTTGTCAGACAAAACTGTCTCATATCATATTGCACTTTCTTTTGTCAGACAAAACTGTCTCATATCATATTGCACTTTCTTTTGTCTTCCCTTTATTCAGTGATACACCGTCCACACTTAGGTAAATTTAAAAACACATTGTTTGTTCTGCCATATCTCAAGTGTATAGTTACGTTTTAGAAAGAAACTCTTTGCCAGGCTATATTTAGGAGAAACTGTTTTACCATTCTCTTATATGTGCATGGATACCTTACCTGTCTCTTATACGTGCATGGATACCTTACCTGTGCGAGTTGATTGTTTCCTAATCTGAGGTCACCGACTGATGCAGGAAGTGGCTGTGGTACTTTAACCAGCTTACAACGAGAGAAATCTACTAGTTGTAAGTTTTGACTGCCAAAGTCCATCATGGGTAACTTCACTATTGGGTTGTCCTTTAGGAACAAGTATCGCAGTGTTGTCAGTTTTCTGTCAGAAAAACAAGGATTTATAATTGAAAGGAACTTTAAAAATGTTATCGATACATCTTTAATATAGATTAGATGCTATATATGGTTGTCAATACATTTGTTTTTACATATATGCATATTGCGCTGCCACAATAGTCCGTCCAGATATGCAAAGTCAGTTGAAAATGTTGAACATGTGTCAAAAACAACTCTGACTCCAAACAAGTCACCGACTGACTCCCAACTTTGGGTGTCAAATCGACCCAGCTCCCTGTCTTATAAGTTGTCTACAGCGACTGACTTCTGACTCTGTATTACTTCTTCAACTTCATGTGAACATTTGTAATGAACGTACTTGAAGGCCTAATGAACTAACTTCGAGCATAACTGTGAATAGTTGTAATGGATTAAGTTAAAGGGTAAGTTGTAATGAACTTACTTGAAGACCTTACTGTGAACAGTTGCAATGAACTTACTTGAAGACCTTACTGTGAACAGTTGTAATGAACTTACTTGAAGGTCTTACTGTGAACAGTTGTAATGAACTTACTTGAAGACCTTACTGTGAACAGTTGCAATGAACTTACTTGAAAGCTTTACTGTGAACAGTTGTAATGAACTTACTTGAAGACCTTACTGTGAACAGTTGTAATGAACTTACTTGAAGACCTTACTGTGAACAGTTGTAATGAACTTACTTGAAAGCTTTACTGTGAACAGTTGTAATGAGGTTATCACGGAAGTCGATGTAGTGCACCTTGATGAGATACTTCAGGTCGTTTTCGCCGATTGTGCGGATTCTGTTTTTGGCCACATTCAGCTGGTACAGATTGGGCACGTGCTGGAATATTCTCGAAGCAGACCGAATCCGATTCCTGTTGAGTGCGAGCGTGCGCAGCTTAGTCAGACCTTTAAACGATCCTCGCTGTATTCCCTTTATCCTATTTCCTGTCAGGTCAAGGGTCACTAGATTGGGGAAGTTTCTGTTGATATAAGATTGTACTTCTATTGATAATTTTAACATTTCGTTTTTCGTGATAATTCAGACGTATAGTCGGGATCTTGATTGGGGGGGAGTCAACCTTGGCTGCCTAATCCATTGAAAATTAGTTATAAATGGTGCAACTCTAGAGCATTTTGGATCTCAAAGGGGGGGGGGGGAATTCCCCATGTCCTCCTGGTTAAATCCTGCTTGTTTTCATACACCAACTATCAACGAGTACCTAGGTAACTTGGCTAAGTTTATAAGATAAAATTGTAGTTCTGATTAGACAAAGGAGCAAAGTGACTTTCAATCATGTTATTCAACACTTGAACACCCTGAAAAATATCAAGTTTAATTGCACCCAGGCGCGTAGCCAGGATTTTGAAATGGGGGGGGGGGACTTTGGATAAAATAAATATTTTCTTACTTTAGTTATAAATGGTGCAAATTTAGGGCAATTTGTATCACAAATGGGGAAAAATTATGCAATTCTAAAGCATTTTGGATCGAAATGGGGGTGGGGGTCATGCCCCTTGACTACGCGCCTGCTTTCACCCATACTGCTTACAAAATCCGACAATCAATAAACATGTAAAGTCATGGAATGGACTTACTTGAAGGCATCGTTTCTAAGTGCGGTGATTTTGTTCTTAGGTATCTTGAGTATCTCTAGTGTTGGCAGTGAGTTGAAGGTCCTCGTGCCGAGCACACGGATTTGGTTGCCCTCCAGATTCAGAATGCTTGTGTCATTTGGATAATCCTGTGGAGGATAGAACAGTTTTGATTGGCTCAAAAAAAGGTGAGGAATATAAGTCCGTGTAAGCCCCGCAATTATCATTTTCAATACGAACCTATTCTGAAGCGTTATTTTCATATATTTAAATTGATAGTGTCACGTGTCTTATTTGATGGGAACTTTTTGATGGATGTAAGTCATTTGATAAATACACATTATTAATATATCTTCGCGAAGGACGAACAAAGTGAGAATTGGTACCTGACTTCGTTTTGGGGAGGTCAGACGGTGGGGAGTGAGGGATGGTGTCCGGGTTCCATAGGGCTTGCCAAAGTTAAATCAGTGCCCCTACCAACTGATACACTTGGGGTTGGGACCTTAACCTTTCATTTTCACTATTGTCACATTATAATGACGCGATAGACTTTTTTGATTTGTCAGTTAATTGTCTCACAGTTACTTGTCTCACAGTTAATTATCTCACAGTTAATTATCTCACAGTTACTTGTCTCACAGTTAATTGTCTCACAGTTAATTGTCTAACAGTTAATTATCTCACAGTTAATTGTCTCACAGTTAATTGTCTCACAGTTACTTGTCTCACAGTTAATTGTCTCACAGTTAATTGTCTCACAGTTACTTGTCTCACAGTTAATTGTCTCACAGTTACTTGTCTCACAGTTAATTGTCTCACAGTTACTTGTCTCACAGTTACTTGTCTCACAGTTAATTGTCTCACAGTTTATTGTCTCACAGTTAATTGTCTCACATTTTATTGTCTCACAGTTAATTGTCTCACAGTTACTTGTCTCACAGTTAATTCTATCACAGTTAATTGTCTCACAGTTAATTGTCCCATAGTTAATTGTCTCACAGTTAATTTTCCCACAGTTAATTGTCCCACAGTTAATTCTATCACAGTTAATTTTCTCCCAGTCTATTGTCTCACATTTAATTATCTCACAGTTTATTGTCCCACAGTTAATTGTCTCACAGTTAATTGTCCCACAGTTAATTGTATTGCAGTTAATTGTATCACAGTTAATTCTATCACAGTTAATTTTCTCCCAGTCTATTGCCTCACATTTAATTGTCTCACATTTAATTGTCTCATAGTTAATTGTCTCACAGTTAGTTGTCTCAATGTTTATAAACTCACCGTGGGTGGTGCTGTGATACTCGCGTAGCTACAGTTGGCCACGCCATCACTGCAGGAATCACATTTTGCAGGACATTCGACCTCTTGAGAATAACTCACTGATAAGTAGCATGTCACCAACACCAGTGACAGTAGTAGATGTGTTGGCATTTTCATTTGACCTGTGGCCATCTTTATACGACTTTTGATTATTTTACTGTGGAAAAACGTTGTCAATGTGCAAACAAAATGAGATTTTGACCTGAGTAAATAAAGTATCAATCTTACATATATCATATATTTGTCTTCAGTTCCGTTTACACTATTATTGTATTCATGGTATCATAATAATATATATTCAATTGGTTAACTTGCATATTATGTCATTAAAAAGAAACTTACACATATCTTTTTAAATAATAGATCCTTAAGCCTTGTGACGACAACACAACGGCGATGTGTAATATTCACATCTTGTTTTATAGGAGAAATAAGCCTCGAAGGACTGCATAAACTCTAGTCAGTCGTCTTAAACTGTGTTGAAAGTCATCAAACACCATCCCCACTTACCACAGCGTTTATTTATGGACATATATCTCAATTGTAACATACTTAGAGGACTGTTATTTGTTATGTGCATCAATTAGTTATATTTCTTTATATTACTAAACTATCTCACTTTGAGAACGTGGGACATACGCATCATGATGATATCCTGTCTTAATGTGGGAAATACTCTCGAAGAAAAGTGTTTGTCAAGTGCTTGTTAAATCCCACTTTAAATCGGTGAAAATATTGCTTATTAAGATGGATGGGAGACGCAAGAAGAATTCACGTAACGATAGCAAGGCAAATTTTTAAAATATAATTTTATTTTATTGCAATTTCATATTTTTTTCTTCATCTTATATATTCTAAAAAAGTGAGAAATCAGTATATTTAATAAACAAAAAACAACATTAACACGCACGACATGTAGAAGAACGTATCCTAGAACACGAATACACAGTCATAATAAGTGTCACCGAGTTAATTTTAGTTAAACATGGTTCTACTTTATTCCCCTTCCTATAACGGACAAGTGCATTTACTTATATAACACAGCCCTTGCGGAGGTGTTTGTTTGTTAGTTGTAAATGTTCTTACGCAGGGCCGGATTAACCTTTAGGCTTGTGAGGCTTAAGCTTAGATGGGGCCCCACCCTAGGAGCTATTTTTAAGAAAGGAAGACATTTAATTTTTTTTTACCCCAGACCCCCTTTAACATAGCTCTAAATTGCACCAGTTAGCTTCCATTTTTTATAATTTTCCCCAGACCCCCGCTCCCTCCTAAACATAGCATAGAAATGCACCATTTAGCTTCAACTTTCCATTTTTTCCCCGGCTTCCCTAAAACATCTCTAAAATGCACCATTTAGCTTGCATTTTTCAAAAATGTCCTCATTGAAATAGCTCTTAAATGCATAGTTGAGCTTCCATTTTCCCAATACCCTCTTAACATAGCTCTAAGACGCAACATTTAGCTTAAACTTTTCAAAATGTTCCCCAGTCCCCCCTTAACATAGCTCTAGAATGCACCATTTAGCTTCTACTTTCCATTTCCCCAGGCTTCCCTAACATAGCTCTAAAATGCACCATTTAGCTTCCATTTTTCAAAATGTCCCCAGACCTCCTTGAAATAGCTCTTAAATTCACAATTGAGCTTCAATTTCCGCCATACCCCCTTAACGTAGATGCACCATTTAGCTTTCATTTTCATTTTTAGACCCCCAAAATATAGCTTTAGAATGCACCATTTAGCTTCTAGTTTCCATTTTCCCAAAACTCTCCTAACATAGCTCTAAAACGCATTAAATCCTGAATAAAAGCCTAGGGGCTCACCCTAAGTTAATCCGGCCCTGTTCTTACGCCCTTTGCAACACAGAAGTAAAGTAAATGCCGAGAAACTTATTATAAAGGCGGGTCCCACATTATCGCCCCTGACTAAGGATCAAGCAAGTCAGCGAAGAGTAGCAGAAAACATGCGACACAGGTTAGATTTAAACCCTTTACGAAAGGCGAGGACATTGCCTCAAACGCTATAACGCCTCCTTATTTGAAGGAAATAATATTTTTGCAATTGTCGCTCTAGTGGCTCAATTTGTAAGTATCCGTCCGGGAGCGGCAACTAGGGTCGGCTCTTACCTAACAGTTTTTAGAATTGATTATTTAGCAGCTGTCTGTCTTAAAGATATTGGTGCAAAGACAAATCGGTCTGGTGTGTGTATACACTGCTGTTACTTGTTTATTCAAGTAAGCAATAGTCCAAAATTGACTGTTTAAGGGATTTGTTTTAATTTTATTAAACTTTCGGCTCGTTTAAGTCAGACATGGGTACGAAGCCGCAACTCACGAAGCCGAAGCCTTTACACATAACGAAGCCGAAGCCGGCTCTAAAAAATAACACGAAGCCGAAGCCCTGTTTTTTAGAATACAATATAACAATGTCAAATCATCAAATCATCCCATTTCAGTTAAACAAAGTGTTGTGTATCTTGTAAACAGTGTCTAGTTAGCCTACTACCACTTTTGAATGGATTTGGATTAAGAAAAACACCATTTTTAATGGAAAAAACATTCCAGCATTTTTGGAAATATCACGAAGCCAAAGCCGAAAAGGACGCCGAATAAATTCGTTTGGATTGGAATGTAGCTTTCGACCTTCCGGGTCAAAACCATCGTGACCCATTTCACTTAATCTGATTAAAGTGTATCCATTAACTGGGTAGAAAACAGGACACCGCTGATTAACCTCTCTGGGTCATGATGTTTTTTTTATAAACGGGGCAGCACCCTGCGCTCATTTCGTCTTTTTCTTTTTCTCAACTTCTTCGCCAAAGGCCAAAGACAGCAAATAGCATGATCCTATGCCGGCATATGTGTGTATATCAACAACGTCAGGCATGTATATGTATTCGTATATATACAAACAAACGTGATCTGCGAAACAATGATTGTTTTTATTTTTTTACGTATCTTTCGAGAGCGTTTGAAGGGTTTTGTTCCTTAAATGTCGATGATAAATCCGACCATATTTACAGTATTTTCATTTGTTGTTGTTTGAAGGTGGGTGTCCCTTATCGCATGATATATTATTTGTATTATGATCCAGTTGCTTTCGAGCACTTGTCTTTCTGCTCGATGTAAATATTAAATAGATGCTAGTTTGTCTCATCAGTCCTGATGTGTCAGAAACCCAGTTTGTTTGGTTTTTTTTAAAGACAGATTTTCCTCAGATGCTTACTATTATCACATCTTAAAAGTTGATGGTTTATAGTTTCACCGGGATAGTCAGTCACACAATAGGCCGGGATAGTCAGTCACACAATAGGCCGGGATAGTCAGTCACACAATAGGCCGGTAGCTGCATGGTTATAGTTTCACCGGGATAGTCAGTCACACAATAGGCCGGTAGCTGCATGGTTATCTCACCGGGATAGTCAGTCACACAATAGGCCGGTAGCTGCATGGTTATCTCATAGACAAATTAAGAATTAAATACTATATTAAATACTAGTGGCTGAAGTACCCGGTCTTGCCCTGTAGTTTAAAAACAACCTGTATTATTAATGGCAGTTTTTGATGATTTAGCTAAGTATGTGATGCCTGACATGATGTATTTTCTTTCTCAATCTTATTGAGGTTATTTTTTATCAACTTACTACGGATATGCAATCTTGTTTACCTTCTTAATGAGCCATACGTTTCGGTCATCTCCGACCCTTGACGATGACAATATTTCATTTTCGTTGTATGTTGATAAACAATAACCTCAATAAGATTGAGAAAGAAAATACATCAAACCTGTAGTATAATTAAGTTTTTTTATAATCTAGTGTTTACATCGTCTATTAACAGAGAAATAGAAAATTGTGTTCATTAAGGTGCGGCCCGAGATTTAAGTGCATCCGGAAGATGGTGCATGTTTGTTCATATTGGAGTTAGATTCATGCCGCGGTTACTGAGAATATATAGTAAAAAACTTAATTACATTTCTTACAGTCAACCGAATTACACCAAACGCTAAATTGCACATCTGGTTATATCTAAAAACACATTGCTAAAGTTTCAGGTCGATTAAGTCAAAACTGTGGCTGTAATCCCATTACATACTAATATTCCAGCCAGCCATAAACAAATAAACAAAAAGATTTTCAATTTTATTATGTAGATTTATGCCATGTCAATATTTTTATGGCATAACAAATGTAAAGCTGTGATATCGGGTGCATCATTTTGTGTTTAAAAGAAATGTAAAATAACAGATGTAGTTTGCAAGTCTGTGTGAAACAAAACCATTTACATATCACTGACTGTCATCCTGTGTTGTTAAAACCTTTGTGCGTGCCGGATATATGTTTTTATAACACTCGCTCATGGAGAGTCGAAACTCTTAAATTACAGCAATGTTCGCTCTTTGTTACTTGGTCAGGATAGATGAATGTGGTAAGTGCAGCGTAATTATCTTTTTAATTTTTAAAGATGTGTGTGTGTGTGTGTGTTCATTTGATGAACCGTTTAATATATGCACTTTCTAACATACAACAGCACACTTATAAGAGGGAGCGGTGGCCGCGTGGTTACCAGTGTTTGACGCAGTTTAGGCTGTCATTCGTTTGTGTGTGGGTTCGAGCC
>JAUUEB010250931.1:0-13328 GCA_032362205.1 Clione limacina | reverse complement strand
GGACTAGCATACTCTCACTGTCTATACCTTACACATAGAGATAGAAGGCGTTTCAGGGTCTAGTATACTCTCACTGTCTATACCTTACACATTGAGATAGAAGACGTTTCAGGGACTAGCATACTCTCACTGTCTATACCTTACACATAGAGATAGAAGGCGTTTCAGGGTCTAGTATACTCTCACTGTCTATACCTTACACATTGAGATAGAAGACGTTTCAGGGACTAGCATACTCTCACTGTCTATACCTTACACATAGAGATAGAAGGCGTTTCAGGGTCTAGTATACTCTCACTGTGTATACCTTACACATAAAGATAGGAGACATATCGGGGACTAGCACACTCTCACTGTCTATACCTTAAAAGTGGCACAATCTAAGTGACTTTTACCAAGGGCTCTTGGGTTCGGTATTTACAAGGCCAGGTCAAAGGTCAGGGTTTGTCCACTAATGGGATTTCAAATTTCACCGTCAATTGGGTTGCTAAAAATGGCAAATGTTGACGTATATTCAGGCCTTAAAGAGCAATATTTCATTTGAACGTACTTTGAACGAAACTTTGGTTATTGGATTAAATATTAAGAAAGAAATAGTTTAATGTTCCGATGCCATTTTAGTGAAAATTGAATGAATTGAATAATTTTAATTGGAAAAGGAAAATCAATTTGTGATACAAAGTGGCCTTACATGGCTAATTTATTTAGCCCACTCTTTTCTCTGTCTATGTCATTCTCTGTTAGGACTATAACCGACTTCGTTATTCTCGGATTTTCCTGTATTTCTCAAAAGTCTGGTGAGCATTCTTCCCCTTCAGAGGGTCACTTATATGTTCATTTTATACAGATTTGTTTGCTTTCAATAATTTTTTTTGCAGAATGCAAAAGGTGTACTTGGCCCCGTCTACTTCATAGGTCAGTTTTGCATCATGGTGTTGATTATGCTGAACTTCTTCATAGTCTTCATCAACGATGCTTACAGTACTGCCAAACAACAGCTTGGAAAATCCGCATCTTTTAACCCAGGCCGCATATTCCTCAAATGGTTTAAGAAACTCATTCTTCCTGAGAAAGACGAGGCTAGGGAAACAGAAGTTCTTGTTCGAGAAGATTTCTGGAAAGATGAGATACGTCTATGGAAGAAATCTGGAATAATTAACCAATAACCTAACTTGGTTTCCTGTAATTTGTGATTATGTTTCTTTTACTTATATATTATGAAACAGCAAGACATTTGTTTCTATGAAAGACTAATTGTGGTATGCTACAAAGCTTTCGAGTGGTCGTAATGTTTAAGATTTAGCTAGAAATAGGCGCACCTCTCCTTCAGTGGTTTGACTTATAAGAAATAAGATAAATCGTGAATACTTCCAAATATACAACATGTATGGCAAACTCATTTGATATAAATAAATAAATATTTGTTGAGTTTAATAGAGATCCGTATCCATCAATCGATATTAAACGAGTTTGCCATCAACTTAATATAGAAACTCTACCAAGAAGCATTGATTTTATTCAAGATGGCGTATTTGATTGAAGTTCGCGATATGCCCCCCCCCCCAAAAAAAAAAGAAAAGAAAAAATTAATTAAAGAAATAATGAGCACAATCATATGACGATTGCTATTTCTATCTCAATTATATTTCAATTATATTTCAATTATATTTCATTTATATTTCAATTATTTTTCAATTATATTATTTGAGAATCGAACACTCACTGCACTGGGTTTTGACGATCTTAAAGGGGGTATAGAAATAGGTTATATATAGAGGACATCAACAAAAGTCGTACTTACATATACAAACGAATTAAAGATAAACTAAGTATGTGTAACAGATGTATGATTCGGTTTAAATCTAATGGCAGTAATGTGTTTAAGTGTTTTTTAAAAACTGATTAAAAGTGGTTGCACTTTCAATAGCGCAAAAAGTAAAGGAGAACATCCACATCTGTGTTTATATATATGCAGAAGTTGTTTGGAATTGTGTGACGTATTTGAATGAACACAAAGAAACATGCACTTTCATCTAGCGTTGAGTATTATGACAAGATAAATGCTTGCATTTTCCCTTTT
This sequence comes from Clione limacina, assembly GCA_032362205.1. NCBI lineage: Eukaryota > Metazoa > Mollusca > Gastropoda > Pteropoda > Clionidae > Clione > Clione limacina. The sequence continues at coordinate 11,248 of JAUUEB010250931.1, read as the reverse complement.
AACCTTTGCTATACATTTATTATTTTTCAACTGTACACTTGTGTGGGTTTTAGTTACAGTGTTAGCAAACGTTAATTAGTGAGTTGACAAATCTCAAATGTCATATAAAAATGGGCACGTTGCGATGGACAACCTGTCATAACTTTATTCTTTCGTATATCAATTCGCTGTTGATAAAGTAGGTCGATGTGTACTTTCCTAGAGTCACAGTATATTAAATTGTCAAACTGGGACTTGTTTCTACAAATCGTGCTAAAGAGGGTTGAATAAATGAATATTTCAATTTCTTCTCATTCCTTGAGTATAGAATGTACCCATTAAGATCGGTTTCAAAATATCACTGTTTAGAGTTGATAACACTTTTATTACATTTTAAGATTTCTGTTAGAATAATATATCAACCCAGGTAAAAGCTTTGCACTTGGTACGGCCATTTGGCAAGAAATATGAGAACCACCGTCTTAAAATAGTCCAAATAATGGACATGTTCAGCTGCCAAGGGAAGGACCGTTTTCCTAAGGGAACGTTAACATATTACGTCATTAAATATTGGCATAACATATGACTTTTATATAGTTAAAAGCTCCCTCAAAATATTGGCAATTTTACCCTCTCCAAAATAATGGCGTATATGTGAACGCTTCCTAAGTCGTACACAATACCAGAAGATAAAAATAAATGTATAGCAAAGAACTTTTTTGTATTAATTTAAAGTATAATATTTATATGATGATAATATAAATCTTTGTGGAAAAAAACTTTCTCTTTAACAAAACAAATCATAAAAATGACAAAATGATGATTATTATTGCATACAGTTGATCATTAGTTATGAGTAGGTATTACATACAGTAAACAGCTTATGTTTAAAAACAGTAGAGAATAATTCAGTTGATGTGACACATTGTTTTGTCAAAATGTAATCTACTCAATGTGAAATCAATTCTTAACCCACAAGTGACATCTAAAACATTCTTATTTTTGTCAACATCTTGACGTTTAAACAAAAACTCACCGAGGGATTTGTCATATTCCTTACTCATTTGACAAGATAAAAGTACAGTTTAAGAAAAATATCTTCAAAAGCGAACAAGACAAAAAGTCTCGTTTTTTTTCTGTTAATAATATTACTAATTTGAAATCGTGTAGAACGAGATAAAATCCCGATGATTCCGGAAATATGAAATAATTAGCAGTTCGATTGACAAAGTCTGAAAACAAATCTCAGTAAGCATACAGCACATAATATTAACGTCTATACAGGTCAAAATTAAAAGAAACACCTCTCAAAACTAAAACATCCTAGAGTGTCCTGTTAAGGTGCGGCTAGATCACTGTCTGCGAGTGCATCGTGCATGTCGTGTTGACAAAACCTTTAAAAACCGCTGTTTTCGTTGATTTCGGAAATTGCGAAATTCGTTAAAACCGGATCCTTCTGTACTTAGTGTGACTTTAGAATGCTTTGTTATGTAAGTTAACAGTAAAATATGCAAATTGTAATTTAATATTCTTTATACTTACACTTACACTTGTCCCGTAGCGATATTTTGCTGTAGGGCACATTTTGATGAGAAGCAGCCACATCTCGACACATCTGTCTGTCTTCTGCAGTCCTTTGAGAATTGGCAAAGCTAAGTCGTGCCAATTCCTTAATGTTTCTGTACCATCATTTCCTTGGTCTACCTCTTTTTCTTTTACCATCACCATTTACCTGAAGGATTTCATTTGAAAGTCCTGGGCTCCTGGTTACACCGACGTTTCCTTGTCTTAACTATGGAGAAGAGATCAGGGTAGGGGCCTATTGTATTCCTATTTCTTATTCTGACTTCTTCGTTGGTGATATGGTCTTTGTATGAAATAAAAATTAGTCTTCTGTAGCATACCAACGTTCTCAATAATTCAATTATTGATTTGACTGAGATGCTTTTGTCATTCATTCTTGGGTTAAGCTTGGACATTCAAGCATTTGACTAGGCTATTAGTGCAAGGACTTATTGTTTGGAACCTTCGTCTGATATAATCGCTCCAAGGTACTTAGATTAGTTGACTGTTTCCCATTTCTGTCCGCTGATAGTAATGTTCACTTCCTTGTAGGCAATTTCATTCTTCTTGATCTTCGTTTTCTCAGCAGAAGAGTTTTCATTTAATGAATTCGCCAGATTCAGGAGTTTGCTGGGGCTTCCGACAAAGTCATAGATATTATCAGGAAAACGTAGGTTTGATATGTGTCATCCTCCTATTTATCAGTGCATGTATATCCTCTAAATACATCAGTCATAATCCTTTCTAAGTGTTCTTTAGTACTTTAAAAATCATGCTTGATGTTGTTCTTTTGAATATGTTTTGTGTGTGACCATAAATAAAGAGTAAACAGTGACAGTACAGAAATCAAGTTTTCGATAGGCTTTATTTATAATACAGGTCATATTCATAGGAAGTTTTGAAATCATTCAAATTAAAAGGTAATTTTAAAAATGTCTGACAGCTTAATAATAATTATTATAATGGTAATTTACTGTAGTTCTGGTAAAAATATAAAAATTAACACATTTTCAAAATTCCAGGTGGGCAAGTGCCCACTCTTGCGCCATCCCCTCGTGACGCCCATGGGACCATAGCTAGCGTGTTCAAAAAATTAAAAAAGACATACAACAAAATACTCAATGGGGCTATAACTCTTTCAATAATTGATTATTCAGTTTTTTTAGCACCTTTCAATTGTCGATAAAAACAGCAGTGCTCCCATAAGCAGCTTTCAATCAAAGGTATTTTAAGGTATTTTAGATTTTCTTTCTAAATAAATATTGAAGCCCAAAAATGTCATGATAAATTGACCCTTACAGTGGTCATCTTCTTGGTCAGGGACTATGTATTTACTATACCTGGTCAAAGAAATACATATTCGTATTCGTCTCTGAAATATTATAGTAAAATACTATCTCTTTTTATCGGCCTTCTCATGAGTTGAATTATTGTCATCTGGACTTGTTTGGGTAATTACCACTAAATAGTCATTGTACAACCACACAAATATTTCCGGTAGTAGGGGATCTGAAATAATGTATTAATAGCTTTAATTTGTTTTGTTTTTTTGCTCAAGTTTTTTAATTAAATAAATTCTCTGTGTCATGAATGACAATCAATAAGCAGAACTCATGGCGAATAAAATTTAAGATATGTGTTTCCTCGTTGTTATTCTGATTTACTTTTCTGTATTATTTTACTGATCACGATGAGTTGGTCTTTATCAACAGTGTTCTTTATGAAGTCTGAGTAAACTCATATTGAGGAAGAAGTTAATATATTCAGTGTATACACTACTCTGATAATAATATCAACATTGATTTCGAACACGGTAGTACAGTCAACGAGATTTTCTATCGTGATTTCACTGTTTTGCATTGTTAACATTTTCTTGTTTAACAGGTTTTTGCGTTAATTGAGTATTAACTTTTCTTAGCATATTTCTAGAAAAAATGTGTTAAACTACATTCAATCCCGCTTAAGCACGTTTTTGTTCCGTTTAAAAATAATTATGTTTCAACAAAACACAGTTTTCAGTAAATTCCATATAACAGGGGTCAAAAGCTTCGATTGCACGACGTATGTAATGTCCCGATCTATTCCCAACTTGATTAATTAAGGCAGGCAACAGTCACGCTCATGTCCGGCTACATTAAGGCTAATCTCCTAGTAACATGTCGGTTCTTTTTTCAATAATTAATCTTTTGGTGCCCCAAAATTATCGTATTTAATTGACAATTTGGTCATAATTTATTCCGTTTATACAGATGATTCTTTAACGAAGATAAAGAGAGAGAGAAAAAACGAGTGTTAGGTTTTTGTTCCATTTAAGCAAAACTTCGGCTTAAGCGTGTGCGGTTTAAAAGAGTTTGCCTGTAATTTTCTCAGATTTTTGGAACATATTTTTGTTTTGTGCTGTATATGAATCTAAGCTTTTGAGAAGGCTAATAATAGTTTGTACTAATTCTTGGTTCCAAAATGCAAATACCATATTCGCATAATGTGTGTTAAGTAAAAAACATGGGTTCTTTGTAAACATAGTCTTATTCTGTGTTAAAAATATAAGATTTGGAAGCCTGCAAAGTAGAAAATATCTAAGATATATTTATCAAATAATACACACGTATGTTTTTAACTTTTTTTTTAAAAGTATAAACAAATTGAGTGTACCATGCTAGATTGCTGTAAGATTTAACTTGAGTGGAAGGTGTACGAAAATGTAAACTAACAATTTTCATTCATGTTTGAATTAAATCTGAGCGTATAATAAGCTTGTTTAATCAACAATGACAGGATTTTTCTCAATTTGCATGCTATCAAAATAGTCGCCGTGAAAACAACAAATTAAATCTTTGGTTGTTTCTGGTCTTATCTTTGAAATCCAAGGTCATGCAATACAAAATACACATCGCAGACAGAATACAAGCCCTGCACGATAAACGCCAGAAGTCCAAGACCTGAAGACACCCCTTCGGTGTCCGCAACACATGTGTTGTCAGCAACTCTATCCACTGCCCCTCCTGTAAACACTGGATCCATTGCAAATGCAGCCGTCTTAAAGGCAAGCTTGCTAGTGCCACCAACTATACCTGCCCAAAGTGCCAAAAGCCCACAGCAACAGACTCCCAACAACCACAACATGTCACCCTGTCCGACAATGTACTAGAAGTGGTAGATAAGTTATGTTACCTTGGATACATGCTGGACGCATAGGGGGTGGGGGGAGGGGGCGAGACAAGTTCTATCATCAGAGTACAGTACGGCTTGAAAAAGTTTAGGGAACTGCTGCCTTTGCTGGTCTCAAGAAGGGTGAGATCTACAGGATATGTGTTAGACCTGTCATGTTACATGTAAGTGAAACCTGGCCTATAAAGAAAGCAGAGATTGAAGGACTCCACCGGGCAAATATGACAATGGTGCGATGGATGTGTTGCTCCCTGTTGAATGCAAGGATCCCGTCCACTGAACTAAGGACCAAGCTCGGAGGCATCACGCCTATAACCAAAGTGGCCAGACGTGGACGCCTGAGATGGTATGGCCACGTAATGAGGAGATAAAATGACAACTGGCTGAGAAAGACCTGTGATCTCGAGGTGTCAGGTAAAGCCGGAGTGGGCCGCCTTACTCAATCGTGGTCGTCAGTGGTAAATGATGATATCAAGACCCTAAGTATTGACAAGAATCTCGCCCTCAACCGTGATCTGTGGAGGGCTGCAATTTCATAGTAAGTCTGACCCATGATACATGGACTAGGACTATAAATGATGATGAAATATTGAGTTAAGACCATATATTCTCTTTTAAAATTTGATCTACTCACCTGCACCACTACCTTCAAAACGAGCTGTCATTCGACTTTGTCTGATGAAATAAGGTATTTTGTCAGATAGGGAGGGGCCTTTTTTGGTCAGTTCGTTACTATACATTATCATGATATGAACTTAAATTGCTCTTACTGCTATGAACTTTTTTGACTAAAATGTTTTAGGAGTTACATATAGGAATTTTACTCTTTGATATGGCTTTTTTTTTCTTCCAAAAAGGGTAATATCAAAAGGAGATGCGTGTCTTAAATCTTCATGAATACACCTTTGATTTAATTTTTCTTTACAGTTTGGAATTTCTAATTTTTGCTTGTTATATATGTTTATGACAAAGAAATGGCTTTTGGTGGCTATTGTTTACAAACTAATTATTGCTTACTTGTAATTTAAATAAGAAAGAATCTAATCAAAATTCTTATTAATTTTTTTTTAATGAACAATTGACATACTTTAACCCAAATAAATAAGTGCTAATCTTTGTATCCATGTGGTTGACATTTCATGGAATGGCCCAGACAATAAATAGTTATGTTTAGCATTGACTTGTATTTTCAGAAGGCTTGAAGAATAAGATAAAATGTTTTGCATACTAAGGAGGATGCTTCATGAGCTATTTTAATACTTACTTTCCGACCTCCTGGTAGTTGAGGAAAAGGATCCTCCTGAACCTGATGAATAGAGAATTCCCAAAACTAGATTTTTTTTATAGATCTACAAATTGACCTCAATTGTGTACTAGACACGTCTAGTTTATAAAAGATGGAATGAACATTTTTACAAACCCCAAATAAAAAGATATTACCAAACTCTTTTACATTTTTGTGGCTTAAAATAAACACTGAGATGTGTAATCTGATATAATTAAAAAAAACACAGTTGAGGTTTTAATAGTTTCTTGGATTTTTTTTCATCTGCATACTTCAATGACGCCATTCCCAAAAGTAAAAAGGAGGAATAGTGCTCAAGAGGCGACTCTGAGGGCGCGGGCGAGAGTTATTACTAACTTTGGAATTATTGTAATTATACAAGTAAAAAGAAAACGTTTCCTGGCATATTTCCAACAAGAATACAATCAAAATTACATGGCTTCATTTCTACAAAATTAATTAAAACATTATTCAATTTTCAAATGGAAAAAGATCCTTTTAGAAAACAAATAAATAAAGGTTTATCTTCACATTGTACTAGAACCTCGGCAACAAAAACATGACTTATTAAGATTTGTCTGATGTCCATGGTAAATATCGTTTATCTGGCCATTTGAATGATGTTAATGTAATCTGTAAGGATTATTATCTTTTCTTCTTTCTTCAGGATTATTATTATTATCAAAAACAGCACAAATAAAAAGTAAATAACACACAAAAAGAATTTACATTAGCTATTTAGAGCAAAGGTAGAAAATGTAGACAAAACAGGAAGAATTTGTTTCCAGAAAGTCGACAATCTTTAACAAAGGAAAAATTACAGAAAAATTTGATTAAAGTTATCAGAAAGTTTTAACAAATCTTACTTTTGAGAAAAAGACCTAATTAAATAAATATGCAATTGTTTGGAGTTCTGATTTTTGCTGTGGATTTTACAAAAATTAGTATAAAATTGTCGAAACAATTCACAGCTCCTTTACCAAACACATAATAGTCTGCAATTTTAGATATAGATGGCCCCAGGCCATAGTGGATATAATAAGTATTAGATTTACCTTTGAAGGAGAATGCATCGCTTTTCTTTGAGATGTTGTCCTTTGCTGCATACTATTGCCCAGAGACTGTTGTTGTTTCTGCATGCTATTGCTTTCGATCCCTGAATTCAAAGTAAAAACAAGTTTTTATTAACATTTAATCTAATTCAGTTATAGGTACACTGCTCTCTCAACTTAAAGTCTGTGCATCCAATCTAATCTACTTTCTAACCTTCAGACATGGGTACGAAGTCGCAGCCCTGGCACACCACGAAGCCGTAGCCCATGTTTTTAAAAAAAACTCCATAAAAATGTTAAATCTACCTATTTCAGTAAAACAAAGTGTAAATTATTCTTCTTCTTTCACATGACTGATTCATCAGTAGGTCATCAGATCTGGATTGTTTCCAGCCAGACCCACATTCCCACAGATGATCTGATCCAATCTCAAAATCCTAAATTAACTAAACTAAATATTGTGTTCCTTATTCTGCTGTTGATTGCCACCTCTACTCTTTTTTTAGTACAATCCGTCTACAAAACCCACTCCCCAGCTCAATTAAATCCAGCCCTTCAATTACTGCTTACAAATCTTCTTTGAACAGCTATTTACAATTAAATCTTCATACAGTATGTAAACAAATTTACACTACATCTTTTATTTAATAAAACTCCCTAACACTTTACACCCCTAGTTTTGGCCTAAACAAAATTACTAAATCCAGAAAACTTAATAAATTGCTACCAAAAACCGGAAATGCTAGAATTTATACTCAATGCTGGGTCAGCTCAAAGAAAGAAGAAGAAGAACCAATTGAGAATTTTGCGATAAAGTGGTGATTTTTAGGATTTAGTCGTAGTTTTTGACCTCACCATTTTACCAGAATCACAAGAATACCCAGCTATCTCTACTGCTGAATGGACAGACATCCTAGAAACAAGCAACAACCTACCCCTACTCCAAAAAGGAGACTAGATAGGCCTCACTACATTGGTGTTAAATATCGCTGTATCTTCTTCTTGCGTTGAGCTTGTTGACTCAGCATTAAGTAAAATTTACAACTTTGTTCCCTTTTGACACTTGTTTTATGAGATTAAAATACCTGAAAATAAATTCATAATGGTGTTTGGTTCATTGTTGGGCGTTATAGGATAATCAGTTGCACCGTCGGGTTTGAAGCGAAGGCAGTCACGTGACGTGTCACCACGACGAGCCGAGTTAAAATCCTTCGAGGGCTGATGATTTTCAGTGCTTCTCAGCTGCTGCTAATTGAGTACCTGACTATAGGCAGTGAATGTCTATGTCAGACATGGGTACAAAGCCGACTTCAACTTTGCGAAGCCGCAGTTTAGAAGCCAAGGCTTTGTGATATTTTTAGAGCCGGTTTCGTGATGTTTTGAGATGCTGGCTTTGACTTCATGATATTTATATGAATCCTGGAATCTTTTTTCATTAAAATTGGTGTCCATTCAAAAGTATTAAAATGTTAACTAGAAACTGTTTACAAGGTACACAGCACTTTGTTTTACTAGGATGATTTAACCTTTTTAAAAACAAAGGCTTCGACTCCGTGATATTTTTTTGAGCCGTCTTCGTGATGTTTTGAGATGCTGGCTTCGGCATGTGTACTGGCTTCGGCTTCGTACCCATGTCTGGTCTATGTAAGATGGATAAGGCAAGGCACCTAACACGTGACCCCTTGTATACTTCCCAGAAATCTGAGAATGTACCAGGTTTGTCTCAAGTGTGCCTATAGGGGTAATAATATTTGTGAAGCACTTTGAGCTTGCCCCCACTGAGGGAAAGCGCTACATAAGTGACATTATTATTGCCTACATTTCAAATGCATGTCCTCTTTTCATGGAATGACCCACCTGTGATTACTTTCAAAATTGATGTGTTTTACTGTCTTTTATCTGACACTTAAACGAAACAACAAACTCATTTAGTTGAGCGATGATTGAGTAGTGTAGTCCTTAGCAATAACTATGGTTTAAGAGCCAATCTGATATTGATTTTCAAAGATAATCATTAGCAAGTGTGGTAAATAAGCCGCAGGATGATTTGAGAATCCATAAACACTGCCTGGGCGCCCTAATCAAAGTGAAGCCAACCCAAGTTAAGTGCAGACCTTTTGACGCACGAGGGCTTTATGCTGGCACAACTTTTAAAAGCAGTAGTCCCCTGGAGCTAGTAAAATTTGTAGAAGGGGCTAAAAAGGGGGACAAACTGTATATTTGTACAATTAAAAATATGTCCTGATATCTAGGAGGTTGCACTAATTGTATCTGGCCTTAACTGTTATTTTCTCCATAGGACCATTCCGGGTGGGAGAGGGTCAAAATCACCATCTTTCAAGATATAGTTTGGAATGAACTAATTTTCTAACTTTTACAGCTTATATAAAACATACAACATATTCATTCAAATAAAGTAGAATATAGGTCTTATTTTAAGCAATACAAAGTAAACTTTTATATTATAATTTCCCTTTGTAAATTATTGCTTACATATCCTGTCGTCAAGAGATAAGTGTCAAACAGATCCTTGCGTAGTATCTTATAAACAACTTCAGTCCATAAGATGCACCGTAAAACCAGAACAGTTAACCGTAGGAGACTGTAATCAGTGAAAATAGACACTATATACACTCTACAATGTCACAGGGAGTGCAAGACAAAAACTACCCTCTTGTCCTCTAAGTCCCGGCAAGCTGAATATCAACAACAGAAGTTTACAGACGATTGAGTCAAAACTGTGGCTTCAAATCCATTGCATACACACACATACATAAAGAAAGAAAGAAAGAAACTTTGAATTATATTGGTCAACAAAAGATGATTACAATAAGTTACGGAATAAAGTCAAATATTAATTACGTTCAAATATTTGTGTTTATTTTTCAGCCCATACCTAATAGTAACCGTTAAATATTTATATGTGAATACCAGATTTCTGAGATAGATAATTTGTTCAGCATTATAAAATTGACCCTAGCAAACCTTTCAACCCAAGAGAGAGAGAGATGGTTCTACGTTAATCAAGTCTTGAGTTTTCGTGAAAAGCAGTACATTTCTTGCTAAAGAGATTGCAATAGGAGCAAATTACAGAGACCTCTTTGAAACGAGGACTTCGAATGATTGTCTAACAATGAACTGGCAATACCATCTAACGAGACAGCCAGCAAAACAGTATAATTCAATAATCTTGCACTCAATTGTTCACTTTTTTGTGTATTCTTATAGCAAATTGAAGACGTAGCTTGGGGACTTTTCGGTAATATTAACAGGAAAGGAATGATTGAGGCAAAAATAACGAGGAAGAGAAGACGAATTAGGGGTTAAGAAATAGGGAAAGTAGGATTATATTGAATTCAATAACTCGATTGTATAAGCCATAGTCAGAGTATAAAAGGAAAATAAGAGAGGGATCAGTTGATGAAATAAAGATACTAGAAAATGACCAGAAACGTATTGCACAATGAGAGGTAAGTGAACGAGAGAGATACATTGACTTTTTGATTAATTATTTAATTCAATGGGATACACGGACCTGTTAACCCCTTGTGTATAAAGAACTGAGATCAGATCAATAGAAATAGTATTTTGTAATAAAGATATTGGTAATTAATCTTAATCTAAATAAACCACATTATCTATTGACCATATTTTAACTTTTATTACCCTTGGTGAAAGAAACGTCTTAATCTGTATTTTTAAGGATTTATAAAAATCAGAGATATTTCTAATGGGGAAAATACGATTTTCGGGGTATTTGGCAAGTCTGTGCACATAATTACTGTTGTCACACTGCTTTTATATTAACTAAAATGAATAAATATATAATCTCAATGTTGTTTTTGCCAATGATATGTTGTTACCACTATATGGTAAGGTCGTGCTTTTTCTTCTTGTAACATAAGACTGACAACATTGCGTTGTTAACTGTGTGAAAAATAATTATTAAATTAAAACCTACGCTGTTCAATTGAGCAAAAATATTAAAGAAAGCTTGTGATTATCTCAAAAAACTGGTTGCTCTTACTTTTGATACAAGATATTCTACTTAAAATAGCCGTAGAAAACCGCACTGATTTATACCGAGAAGACCCGAAAAGACCCGAAAAGACCCGAAAAGACCTGAAAAGACCCGAAAAGACTCCCGAAAAGACCCGAGAAAAAACGGGTCTTCTCGGTATAAATAAGTGCCCTATAAAAA
>JAUUEB010250930.1:0-21976 GCA_032362205.1 Clione limacina | reverse complement strand
GATTTCTATCTTTGACGATGGGACCTCAGCGTGTTCTCAAAAACATGAACAAAGACATAAAGCAAAATAATCAAGGGGCCATAACTCTGTTTTTAAATCGATTATTAAAAAAATTGTAAAAACTGGTTTAAGATAGTCACTAGAAGAGCCTCTTTGCAAGATTTCAGATTCTTAACTCTGAAGATGTGACCACAGTGTGTTTTGCCAAATTAACAAAGAACATATAGCAAAAAAACTCAATAAGGGCCATAACTCTGACAATTTTTCACAAATATGTCTGGATTTTTATAGCAGAAATTCTATTTCTGGTCATCCTTTCAAAAACGAACTTAAGTTATTGCGTAAACAGACAGACAGACAGACACACACACACACACACATACCCCCCCCCCCACACACACACACACACACACACACACGCGCGCGCGCGCGCGCACACACATACGCACACACACACATACAGACAGACACACACATACAGAGATACACACTGACAAGAAGAAAATATACCACGGCACAATGTAATTGTGCGTGGAGCACAATACATTTTAGTACTTCGTATTTCAGCTAAAAAGAGTATGTAAAACCAAGCCCTTAAACAATGTCTTCGGAAATTAGAAGCATTCCTACGAAACATGACGGATAATAGGTTGGGGTTGTTTTTAAAACATAGAAATATATCAATTGATAATGGGAGGGGACTATATTTTGGTGTAAGCATCAAATGTGTACGTGCACACGATGTCCCTGGTCTAGTTTCGACACGCTAATTCCAAATCTACAATTAATATTGTTTATTTGAACCGCATTGATTTAGTGTAGTAACTCTTGTACTTCATATAAATATTAAGTTGCAAAACAATTCAAGATTCGCCTTTAATTTTTAAGTTAGAGATTTTGCAAAGGTTCAGTCTGCCCCTACGCGCTTCGTTCGAACTGTAGAAAACTTCACAGTCGGAACAAAGACAAACGTGTTCGTGTGTGACCTGATTAACAAAAATGACTTTATGACTGTAGACAATAAAATAAAATTATAAAAAATCTAAGCAGCGAAGACGTAAAACTCACTCAATGTTTATGTCATAAAAATGCATGTACACCAATTAAAAATGCCTATTAATAGAGCATTCTCTTGTGTGCTATTAAATTTAAAACACAAATATTATGTAATTGAATCTTTATTAGGCTTTGAACTGTTCTAATAAATTATTGCATTATTTATAATTTACAAGTGTCCTGCTCTAATGTACCTACGTTGTGCTTTGTACTGTGTATTTGAGTTAATAAAAATGATCTTGCATAATTGACCGGTTTTAACAAAATAGTATGTCGGGTTGACAATTGCTTGTGCATTAGTTAATAATTACATCGATGAGAGCCACTGTTATAATATTGATACGATAGGAAAGATGGTAACGATGGTTGAAAACTCATTAGCAGATAACTGTTCGTATTAAATGACAGTAAATTAAAAGTCGGTCAGCTGACTCCAAAATTGTCAATGGAACAATACTTTAATTTTGCGTTGAAATGTTTCATATTTAAGGTGGCATTTATTCATGTTGCTGTTGTATGTACATAACATATCTTTTTTGTACAATGAGATAGTTAAGCTAATTATATTTAATATGATTATATATAAGCAACAAATGATAGGAAATACCTGTATTAGTATCATGTCAAATCGAGAAAAAACAAATTAAATATTAACCTTAGTAAGACATAGGATTTCACCAATGTAAAAACACGGACACACAGGAGCTATAGACATATACATTTTATTCAATGATAAAACACAAGGGTAGACTTAATGCTAAAATTAAACTATTCTTAACAACACACATGTGTAAGCACTCAGGCACACAAACACATGCTCGAATATGTACTAGACACGAATACACAGTAACACAAACACTCACACACATTCACACATACTTACAAACTCATATACACAAACATAAGTATTTATAGACCTAAACGTGCATGTATAGAATGTTAGCAAAATAATAAAACAATCTAAGTTACTTTAGAGGAACGTATAGTGTCTTTTCATGCTTTTTTAAATTATGATTTTAAAAAAGGTAGCAGAAATTTGTCGGACTTCAAATGTATATATCACTAAATCTTTCAATAAATGTTTACGCTATTTGAGTCATGAATACTTCGATATTATACAAATATATGGAAATTATGTAATTAATTTAACGTCTCAATCAACAATTTGTAAAAGATCATATCGATGACGGCACACCCTAGACATTTGACGCGATGACATACATAGAACGTATGGTGGGGAGAAACCCGTACATGATATACATTAAAACAATTTAAATTCAATCTGATTTGACCCAGATTTTACAACATATGGAAACAAACATAACATTTAAACAATCAGATCATATCAACAAAATATTAGAAAAACAACAACAAAACTAACTAAATACACAAACAAATCATCTATTAGGCTTTGTCACAGACTAATTAGGCAATGTCACAGACTTATTAGGTATCGGATGGCCTGTTTAGGGATGGAAATGTCACAGACTCATTATGTATCAGATGGCATGTATAGGAATGCCAATAACACAGACAAATTAGGTATCAGATGGCCTGAATAGGGATACCAATGTCACATACAAATTAAGTATCAGATGGCCTGAATAGGAATGCCAAGGCCAAAGACTAATTAGGTATCGTATAGTCTATAGGTCAGATCCCTGTATGGACCTAGATGGTCATTTATAAACATCCTGATTAGAGCCTACCTTAGCCTAGATGGTTATGTTTTTGCCTATTTAGGACTTAGATTGTAAGACAAGCCCATAGGGCATAAACATAACTTACGTGGCCAAATGTCATAGCCTAATTGTTGATAGGATGTGGCCAATATGACAATGCAACATGCAAATCAGGCCCCAGATGTAGGCAGTATGGTTTTCTTACAGCCCTGTAGGCTCCTAGATGGTCATTCTTACATCCTGATTAGGGCTTGTCATTAGCCTAGATGGTTATGTTATTGCCTAATTAAGACCTACGTGGTTGGTACCCATAAAGCATACACATAGCTTAGGTGGCCACATGTCATAGCCCAATTGTTGATAAGATGTAGCCAAGATTGCAATACCACATACTAACTAGGGGCCACATGATGGCAGGATGGTTTTGTTATAACCATGTTGGGATATAGATGTAGCGTGGATGGTTATTGCATAGCCGGCTTTTTAGACCAAACGGTAAAGTATAAAACTTATATGTACCTAAATGTATCTTCGATGAGTACTAAGTCCCAATCACTTTGGATCGACTCCTGTGTAACATGTGTGGCGTGTAACAGTGATGTAAAACTTAGATTGCAATGTTACAACACAATGTGAATCAAGACGTACCTTAGGCCGTCAAGTTTACTATTGGTGTCAATAGATTGTATAGGTAATGGTAATACCAGGTACCAGTAAAGTATCATTCCAAGCCATATATGATTATAATAAGCATATGTAATTATTACCTGTTACCTGTCTCCATAGCCGATATCGTCCGTTAAAGCCCCAAACCTTGCCACAATTGATCGCCATCTGGTTATGGTCTCTTGCTTTCTTTGCATTCTATCAAGGATGTGGGAGGTCTTCCTTTCCTGCTTGAAGTACTGTTGACATCAAGTTTGTTTTTGTTTGTTCTGATTGCATGCCCAATATCCTCGAGTCTTTTTTGCTGACTTCATTTAGCATCTGCCGTTGTACACCCAGTTCTTCTAAGACACTTTCGTTAGTTCTCCTATCAGTCCATTTGACTCGCATTTGACTTCTATAGAACCACATTTCTGCTGTCTGGATTTTGTTTACATCTTCTTTTCGTAGTGTCCATGCTTCACTGCCGTACAAACAACTAGCCAAACCAGGCATTTTAGCATTCTTTTTTAAAATCCACTGGTATTCCTCGGTCCTTCCAGATGCTGTTGAGCTGGATCATCTTCTGCTTTGCCATTCCTATTCTACATTTGATATCCTTGGTGCAAGTTCCAACATTTGTCTTCATAGAGCCCAAATACTTGATTTTTTTTACATTTTCCAACAAAAATCATGATTTATTTCTCCCAAAATATACATCACCTTTGTCTTTTTTTAATTTAATTTAAGTCATACTTTGCCTCCAACATTTACTCTATGCAATATTCTTCTCAAGCTTGGGATGTTGTCTGCTATGAGGGCTGTGTCATCTGCATATCTTAGATCTGTTACATTTCGCCCACCAATTTTGAATCCCATATCTTCAATATCTGCCTTCCTCATAACTTGTTCTGTGTACAGACTGAACAGGTGTGGCGAGAGTATACAACCCTGTCTGACCCCTTTCTCTATTCCAAAATAGTCACAATGTTCACCATTCCATCTCATGGTTGCTTTTAGATCTTGATAGAGTTCTGCTATGAGTTGACAAGGTGCTATGGGAAACCCATCAGTGTCATGTTATCGAAAAGCTGGTGGTGAACAACACTGTCAAAAGCTTTGCAGATGTGACAAACAAACAAATAAACTAACAAACAAACAACCAAAGGAACAGACAAACAAACAAACAGAATTACAGACACTTGCTCATTTAAATAATAACTGGTTACAGATTCCATGATAACTAGGAAAAACGTTTTGACTTCCTAAAATATTAACCAAACTTCCAATATTAAGGAACAAAAGTTTCCACATTATTTTTGGTGTCCGTAGAAATCTTGCATGAATATTTTAATTTTTCTAGAACTATGAAACATATGATAAATTAGTAGACTACAAAACCATTAAAGGTATTTTAAAGAGCTTTGACCCCACCATTGCCTCTTCCCTACTTCAGTCCTATCTCTTTTCATTACCAACTCATTCTCCGTCCCCTCCTACATCATTCACTACTCTCCTACATCATTCCCTACTCTCCTACATCATTCCATACTCTCCTACATCATTCCCTACTCTCCTACATCATTCCCTACTCTCCTACATCATTCCCTACTACCCTACATCATTCCCTATTCTCCTACATCATTCCCTACTCTCCTACATCATTCACTACTCTCACACCCTTTCTCCAACCAGACCTGATCCCTCTCCCAATAATGTTTTCTTTCTTTACTTCTAGGTTATCATCAGCTTTCTTGTTTGTTGCTGTGGAATTAATGTGTTTATATTTTTGTCACTGTATTGAGTTCTTCCATTATCTGCTTACCATGAGCGACCATCTTCCCATCATTAGCCCTACATCTGCTTATCATTGTCCCTCTCCTCATGTTGATCAATAGAACAATTATAAGAAAAGTAACACTTCTTACTACCTATCATCTGCCTACCATCATCCAACTATCTTCCCACCATGAGCTGTAAATCTGCTTTTCATTGTCCCTCTCCTCTTGATCAATAGGACAATTATAAAAAAAGTAACACTTCTGTTCAATCATCAACACTTGAGATCAATCATGTAACATCTGGTCCTCTATCCTCTCATGTTTGCAGGTCAACTTGACATTTTGAGTGACATACATTGCGTCTTTGTTTATTATTGTATGGTTTAGATTTGAGGTTGGGGAAGGTGGTGGTGGATGGGGGTTGTTTATATATGTTCCTATTGTGTCTGTGTCCAGAACTTTATTGATTCATTTTGGGTGACTTCATCCTTCATTCAATTATATTACTGAAGGTCTGAAAGTCTAGATTGAAGATTTTAAATCAAAAAACGTTTTCCAAATTTGTGAGTTCTACTTACTAAATTTTAGTCACGAGTTGATCTTGCATTTTTTTCAACAAGGTTTGGAAATGATATTGAATTTAGTGTGAAGACAGACATAATGAGATAGAGTGATAGTTGTGCTCTGGTTTGTCTTTTAATTTTTTATGAACACTGAATACACGTTTTTTAGCACTGTTGTGATTAAGTCATTTTTTGCCCCTTCAAAATTATTACCATTGACATTTGTTTATATTGGTAGTTAAAGTTCAATCACAGAATCTCCCAAGATTCATGTAACAATTTAAAAAAATATGTAATAAAACAAGTAGAAATGCCTTGGTCCAGATTTTTGAAGGGTCAATTCACATATCAACTTTCTCTCTTCATTTTCCTGTGTTGAGAAGGGAAAAAAAGTCGTGGATCTCTGACTAATGTATCACATCAATCCATCATTATTTTCTGGCATTTTTCACATTTTTTAAGATGCTTTATAAGAATGAAAAGGATTTCCGTATGCAGTGTTATGTTGAATTGACCAAATTATGATTCATTATATTTGTAGCCTGCAGTCATATACTTTCATATTTATCTTTTATATTGTCAATAAATCCGATTGTATTTAAATAGTTTGAGTTGTCTTTTGTTTGTTGTGTGAATATTTGTGTATCTGTGGAGCACGAATAATAGTTTCTTTCATTCTAATAGTAGATAGCAACAGGCTACATTGACAGAATGATAATAATACATGACATATATTGCGTATTTGAATTTCCTAAAAAATGCTCAGTGTGCTTAACAATGTTACAAATATACATACATTGCATTGGAAATCATGCTCTAATTCATCCCATGGTAATTAAATAAAATGCCTGTAATGATTTATTTGTGTATTCATGTCCAGGAATACTGATGTGTAATAATTGCTGGAGTGCGAAGAATGTTATGTTGAACAAAAATGAGCAATACATCTATATATATACATAAAACATAGCAGATTATTGTCACATGATTGACTACATTTTTGTATTTATATTGCTATTCAAAATGGCTATGGTGGTTTAAGCTCATTTGCAATGAAGGAGTTAAGTTTGTAAACATATTTTTTTCTTCTTAACATATTCAATCGCCATTTTCATTTACATTATGAAATTTCTTTCAGAATTTTTTGAAGCAACAAGGAGAGCTTCAGTAGACCCTAAAAGTTTTGCACATTTGAATGCAACAGCCAGAAACCTGATTACGAGTGATCGGCCAGACAATAAGAGACCTGAGGACTCAAACCCCAATGCGGCAAATAACCCAGAAAGAAGGTCAATATCAAGTACACAATCGTCTGAAAGAAAAGCAAGAATGCCAGTAATACCAGAAAGCTCTGCTCCCAGCCGAAAGGGATCAATAGATAAAGCCTCGCTACAGACTGCCTCTTTTGATAAAATTCAAGAAAGTGTAAAAGAATCACAAGATCATACAGGGGAAAATAGTAAAAGTGGTCCAAGTTCAGAAAAAAAAGAAAAGAAAGACAAGAAAGAAAAAAAAGCATCAAAGCCTGAAAAGAAAAAAAAGGATGGTTCAAAATGATCATTTATTATAAAAAACGACAATCAGAAACACATTAGCTGGCAAAAAAGAAGTATGTCACTAATCTGCTATTGACATTGACACTAGATGCAATGGACCAAGAGGATCAGCAGTCTAGAACATCTTTTGATTCCAAAAAGTCTTGTAGAAACCTACTATAGAGCAATCTAACAAAGATAAACGTGATTAAACTGCATCACACGCATCATCTAGCTTCTGTTAAGAAATTAAGGAAAATTTGATTAAAGAACATATTTTGATTGTATGATTCTCAAAGGAATGTCTATGAATTTTGAGGATTTTTTAATTCAAAGAGAATTTGATATGGATGAAGTCAATAAATGGTGTTGGTAACTTGTCTTGTCAATACCTCCATGATTTTTGCATACGCTCGCTTATTTGGTGGAAGTTAGGGATTGCAGCAGTACAATGACTACAGTGATATAATTGAGGAACACCCAACAGTTTAAGCCTTCAGAATATAATTAGCTGCGACGTTATTTCTGAAACAAATGTTAACATATAGTATTTGATGTTAACATCACTTTGGACAATAAAATCTGTCAAATATGGTAAAATCTTCATCTAACATTTTTATGGCCTTCTTGGTTTAAATGTTATATTATTTTCAATTATCTTTATTGGTGACAATGAGATGAGTCAGTGTTTTTTTGCAGTTCATGAATTGACTTTTTTTAAAAAACAGTATGACGTTTACAAGAATGCAATATAAGCTTTGTTTTGCTTATTCTAATTTTTGTCCTTTCATGAAGGATATATTTACCTCTGATGTTTCAGATATTGTTCCTGATTTTCTAATTGCAACATTCTCCTTTTTCAGATGTTTTTTTACCCATACATTAGCAAATATTGATACCATAGTCAAAGTTTTGTCTCAAATGGATTATACTAAAATTATTGTTTTCAACAAAATTAAAGGCATAGCTACATAGTACAGGTGAATTCACTTATAACGAATTGCTTGGGGAACAAAGAAATGTTTGTTATTATTAGTTTGTTTTATAAAAACTCTGCAATCAGGGGAACTTTTTGCCTTTTCCCCCAATGTACAAGCTCTGATCTCTGCATGCATTGCCCTAGCTTGACAAAACCAAACTTTTAAACCCATGTCTACATATTTGCATGACAAGACTTGGAAACAGCAGCGTGCTTCACGAAATAGTGATCAAACTAATTTTGTTTCTTGGCTCAACCATTTCCTAAATTCTTGTTCGTTATAAGCGATTTCTTTGAAACTGTAGTTCGATATAAGAAATATATTTTAATGGTACAAAGAGGAATAAATAAAAGTAGTTGTTACTTTTGTCGTAATTACTGATTATTCATTAAAAGCGATTTTGTTACAAGTGAATTCACCTGTACCCAATTTTTTGGTTAGGGACCGTTTATTATTATTTCAGAGTCTGAAATTGATTATTATATATCATGGGCTTTAAAGCAGATGTTAGTGTTCTGTCTTGACACATGATGATGTTTAGGTTACAGATGAAACTTACAGTTACTTTGATATAATTGTGAAAATGTCTTTTTACTCTTTGACCTCTCTTTCAGCATATTTTTACAAACTGAAAGGTAAAGCAGCAAAAAGATTTAGGACTGTCACGATTGCTGATCAAAAAGATTCTGTTACATCTATTGAAGGTGGTTCTGATGAAGACGATAATTCTGATAATTCTTATGATCCTGATAATGATCAAGAAGAACTCAAAATAATTGGGGAAGACGGTCTTAGATCTTACGTTGGAGCTTGGAGTTTGACTGAAAAGGAAAAGCAAAAAATTGAAGATGAAAAAAACCCCAGGAAGTCGGATGAGGGAAAAAGAAAGAAAGATAAAGATAAGAAGAAAAAGGACAAGAAAAAGGACAAAAAAAAGGACAAGAAAAAGGATAAGAAAAAGGACAAGAAAAAGGATAAGAAAAAGAAGAGTTTTAAATCTGGTAAAGATGGTAATGAGAACCAGTGTGAAGCTCACACTGTGCTCAATGATAATCAATCAAGAAGAAGGAGATCGAAATCTGGTCACAGGAAAAGGAAGCTAAAACACAGACACAAGATTCGTTCTCAAGAAAGCAGTCCAGACTATCAATGGGCCCATTTAAGAGAGTTTGATGTTGTCAATAGACAGCAAGTTCAGAATAAAGATGTGATTACTAATGATGGGATTACTAATGATGGGATTACTAATGATAGGATTGCTAATGCTCCTCAAAGACATCCACCTCTCAGACAGATTCAAGAACTAAACAGTGGTTTGTATAACATCAATTCTCTCAAGGATCGACCAAGTCGACAAAAATCTCCACGTGTTTCTCGGAAGTCTAGTGATATACTGTCTGGTAAAAGTGGCAGCGTTTTGAACATTAAAGATCAACAGCAAAAACGACAGTTTTACGATGGAGAACACAACAAAAGGTATACAAACAGCAGACGACGAGAGTATTCTACAACCACTATGAGACAGAATGTTATTTCTATCCACCAAGAAGTGTCCACATCTAATCACTCAGGAATACCAAAAGACGGACGACAAGAGATGTCTATATGTGCTATAAGACAGTCCCCTCAATCACAAGATGATAATGATATTTCTATCCTCCAAGAAGTGTCCCCATCTAATCGCTCACAAAGACCAAAAAACAGACAACGAGAGTGGTGTTCAAGTGCTATGAGACAGTCCCCTCAATCGCATAAGAACAATGACATTCCTATCAACCAAGAACTGTCCGCATCTCATCACTCACAGATTGTATCAAAGATCTCTGGAGACGGGTGTGATCAAACCAAAGTCTTACCAACTTCACATTTTGAGATAGCGGGTCAAGAAAAGTCAGACATTGGGAGTTTGGCTGTGGAAGAGGAATTCCTTTCTGATGATGTAAACTACAACTTTCAGCCAAAGGCCAAAGAAAGAAAAAAAGTTGGTACGAGACCACAAGGCGGTGCAGGCCATAACCAAGGAAATACTCAGGGTAAACTTAGCACATGTTTCATTTTTCTACATGTTGAAAGTTTTACTCTTTTCACGTTTGTTGCTTCTGTTATTGTTCTTTGTTAAGAGTTGTGTTGCCAACCTGGCTATTTATTTGCGGCTTGTTCAAGTAAGCAGCATGTTTGGAATACAAATTTGATCCACTTTTTGGATAATTGTTTTTTCAGCACCCTGTTGATTGTTGTAAAACAATGGCAACTTTTGATTACCAAACTTTAAAGGCTGCAAATTTCCATTGAATTTCCTAATGTATGTAGTATGTTTCATTATTTCAGTTTTCTTTCAGTTTCAGTTTTCAAGCGTTTTTATAAATGGCAATTTAATTTGTTCAGGAATTACCAAAATGTTGTTCGTATTTTCATAAACATAGATTTGATACATTTGTCTATACTTATCATATTATTGATTTGTGAGGAAGACATTACTTTTGTCATAAACATCCAAAAAATATCTCCTTTGTAGAATAATAGTATGTTTAGAATGATGAATTGTAAAGAAAATTGTCCTCCTGAAGTCAGATAGTTGCCACCGCTTTCGATAACAAATTCTGCATTTACAAAAAGACTGCTCCTAAAGCAGTCACCCGTTGAAAAACAATCAACAAAAATATTCAGCTTCATGTGAGCAGAAATCTGCCAAACTTCAGTAAACAAACACAAATCCTACATCATTAAGTTGTATTTGTTCACTTCTAAATACTATCTGCATCATTATCATAGTTACCCTATTGACCTTAATTTTCTTTTTACTTTGGTAATCATTTAAGGGTAAATGATATGGACTTATACTGTGTACTTTGGTAATCATTTAAGGGTAAATGATATGGACTTATGCTGTGTACTTTGGTAATCATTTAAGGGTAAATGATATGGACTTATACTGTGTTCAAATCCTTATTGAACAATTATATTACCATGAAAGTTACCATTATAGAGCCCTTTAAGTGTTGTTTCTTGTTGTTTTCTTAGATATATACATAGATATCAGTGTAGGCTACATGATATCATACAGGCTACATGATATCCGTGCAGGCTACATGATATCATACAGGCTACATGATATCAGTGCAGGCTACATGATATCAGTGCAGGCTACATGATATCATACAGGAAACATGATATCTGAGCAGGCTACATGATATCAGTGCAGGCTACATGATATCAGTGCAGGCTACACATGCTATTAGAGCACGCTACATGCCATCTTTGTAGGATGAATACAAAAGTTTAGTCTTCCTGGAATTAGTGCATGCTACAGGTTTTAAGTGCCAGATTTTAGGGCTTATTTTGCTTCTGCTATACATGCTCATGATAATTTAAAACACTTCTGTTGCAGCCATCGGTGGCTAATATCTGACTCCGGTAAGGTGATTATGTAATATAAGTTTAGCAAAGTAAATTTCAACTTAATATTATGCAAATATTTTCAAATTAACTGCTCATGTTAAAAATGATTATTTAATAACTTTCATTAAATTACTTAGATTGATTTTTCTCAAAAATTTTATATACTCTGTTAGTACCTCTCCAATAGAGATACTATTAGCTCTTAATATAACAAGATTATTGATTTTTAAAGCAACTGTTATAAGTTATATGAAGATTTTACTCTAGTATTTATAAGCAAATAATCAAATGAGCCATGATCATATGATTTTTTACTTAAGCCCAAAGAGCTACACAGAAGAGGGCAAACGCACAAAGATCACACTCACAGCTTGATCCAAAACAAAGCATGATATCACAAAAAAAGCAACAACAACAACAAAAAGATACTAGGCCTCACGACAGCCGACCACAGCAAAGACGAGGACCTGAGCCTCAGTCAGGCCGACCACAACAAAATCGAGGAGCTGAGCCTCAGTCCGGCCGACCACCACAAAAACAAGGAGCTGAGCCTCAGGCCGGCCGACCACAACAAAAAAGAGGAGCTGAGCCTCAAGCCGGCCGACCTCAACAAAAACAAGGAGCTGAGCCTCAGGCCGGCCGACCACAACAAAAACGAGGAGCTGAGCCTCAGGCCGGCCGACCACAACAAAGACGAGCTGGGCCTCATGGCGGCCGACCACAGCAAAAACAAGCTGAGCCTCCCAAAGACCGAACAAAGCCAACAAAATCTGGGGATTCGTCCTTACTCTCAGACAACTCAAAACATTCTGGGTCCACTCATGCAAAAGTCTCCAAACACAGCCAAAAGACTTCGCTGTCAAAGCAAGGTAGAGGTAAGTAATGTTTGACTTTTTTTGACAGAAAGAGGAAAAATTATTAGTAATATGGTTACTGTCGTCCTTCCAACCTATCACTGGAGGGGCAGGGGAAAAATCATCTTTTCACATATATAGTACTTCTCAAAGCTGTCCTTTCCATGACCTGAGGTTCCCATTCTTAGTAATCAATGTCAAACACACAAAGCAACTTTTTAAGGGGTCCTTGTATCTTGGCTTTGGATGACTTTAAAAGTTTTTCGGCCAACAGCTCATCAAATAGGATCTGTTTAGGCAGTCAAATGTCCTGCATCTCTTGGTGATGGCATCATTATCTGTCAAGATATAACCCAATAGGCCACGTACTGGTGCAGCTCTTCTCTGTACTCACAGCTGACTGAAAGAGTTTGTAATTTTTTATTCTACAGGGTGTCTTGAATTAATGACCCAAAACTAAACTTTTATTACGAGAAACTATTAAAGATAACAACTTCTGTTTTTTTCCATATACGAGCGATTTGTTATTTTCTGACAAATGGTCACTTTGTGTTACCCAGAAATGTGTGGCATCCTGTAGTCACACCAACTTGGTCATGGTGCCACACAAATTCTAAATAAATTTCAAAGCAACTGCTGAAAATTTGTATTTAATGGTTTGGAAGTTATTACGATTTTGTATCGGTCAATAATAAAGAACACCCTGTATTTGCCCATTTCTACATTTCTGGATATTAAAAGTGACCAATGGTCAGAAAAAAACAAATCACATATCAAACAAAACCGGAATATTTCTTCTTTTATAGTTTTCTCGTAATAAAAGTTTTATATTTTAGTTTTGGGTCATTTATGAAAGACACCCTCCTGTATATAACTCTGGATCTCTTCTGCTTTTCATTTCAATCATTTATCTTCATAGTCCTAGTGCTCAGACAGAACTGGACCTTGTTTGTCTCTTGATCTGAGTATACATCAGCTTAGTTCTAGACAGTATTGGACCTTGACTCTTGATCTGAGTATACATCAGCTTAGTTATAGACAGTATTGGACCTTGACTCTTGATCTGAGCATACATCAGCTTAGTTCTAGACAGTATTGGACCTTGACTCTTGATCTGAGTATACATCAGCTTAGTTCTAGACAGTATTGGACCTTGACTCTTGATCTGAGTATACATATGCTTAGTTCTAGACAACTTGATTTATGTTTTGTATCCCATTGCATTAGAAGTTGGAGTTAGTGATCAAGGATGATGGATTGTGGCAGGATATGGGATTATACTTAATTTTGATAGGTAATAACATGATAGGGGAGCTTACATTAAAACAAAAAAATCTTTCGGTAAAATTATTCGTTGAACCAATTTCCCCAGGTTCATTTTTTACCGTAAAAGACCCCAGTGACAAATCTTTGCTAATGTTATTTAAACTTATATTAATCATAGCTACAAATCAGATAACAAAAACACCTTGAAACCTTCATTCAAATATGCTTAATTTTGTCAATTAGCGTCAAAAAGTGCATAGATTTTCCCAAAAATCCCCAGGATCAGAAAGATTTCCTCCTGTTACCCATTTTACCCACTTTTGAAATGCAAGTAGGGGAGTGTGTGGGCAGTAACACAACAGTATAACATACCCTAAGTATGGTTTAACCATGATTAAGTTCATAGAGAAAAAAGTAACTGGGCTTCAACAATTTGCCATCAAGCTTAACTGTGATATTTGAGAATTCATTTCAGATATTTCCTTTTGCCACCAGGAATTGATACTGACTGACAGTTCTTATGTTAACTTTTTTTTTTACTTACAATAGTATTATTTAAAGTTAGCAATATTTATATAAATGGTTGAAATGAAAAATAATGCTTTTAGAAAATAGGTGAAAATTCTAGCATCTCCCTCTTAGTTTGAATGCATGGGTACCGGTTGTTGATTCATAATCTATCTCTACTCACAGGAGGAACAGTCAGGAGGAAATCTTCAATGGACGAAAAATATATTTATGTACAAAAACCAGCGGTGGAGACCGAAAGCAAAATGTCACAGACTGAACTAAGAAATAGCAGGAATAGGAGATGTTTCGCGGCTATATGTCCCTTTTGTAAAATCAGTTGCCTGTTTGGCAGAGAATTTTGAGATGTCACTGTAGCTGAAACTGATATGTCTGGCATTGATATGCTGGACTCATATGATATGAGTGAGTTTTGAAGGCATGAATGTTTATGATGTAATAAGCCGGATTTCATCAATGTTGTATAAATTCATTTAGATATTTATACATGATGAATTTGAGAGTCATTCAATTACATTTATTCATTATACTGGATGTGTTTTTAGAGTCATATTTACTATGCCATTTATTCATTTTATGTACATGATGTATTCTTAAAGAGTTATATATGCCATTAACTCATTATACATTATGTATTTTTAGAGTTGTATAAATACCATGTCATTCAACTATCATTTGTACATGATGTATTTTTAGATTCATATATACCATAAAGTAATAATGAAATAGAGTCATATATACAATTTCGCTTTGTTCTATATACATGATGTGTTTTAAGTCATGCATATTATGTCATGTAATTTTTTTTATTATACATGATGTATTTTTATATTCATATGTACATTCATATATGTATATCATTCATTGACTCATTCTTCACGATATATTTTAGAGTGTTATTTACAGTTTTGCCTAGTTCACTATACATGATGTGTTTTTAGAATCATATATACAATCATTCCAAAAGATGACGGTTCTCATTATCACATCCCAATCACCTAATTATGATTTAGTTATCTTCATCTAGTTCAGTCTCTAGAGTGATTAATGTTCTCTTTGCTTATAAGAATGTAGCCCATCTGAGCCCATTATAATCTTAATTTTGATATTGAAATGATTAACGACATCTACTGTATCACTGGAATGTGTATTCTCACTCATTGTAATAAATTAGTTATCACTCATATTTGAAGAGCAACTTTGTAAGTCTAATTTATTTGTTCATTTTTTATGATTCCTTTTTTAGGTTAATATACAATTTACATTTTTTTTAATTTTTATACTTTAGAAAATTGCTTCAGTTCAGGGTGTTTTGTTATTTTCTTCTTTTTTGGACTATGTATTTGTAATTTCAAATGTTGGTGTTATTTTTGTTCATAGATTGAGTTTAAGTTCGATTTTAGTTTGGAGATTTCAAGTTCTAGAAATTTTGAAATAAGAAATAGAAACATGCATTGTTACCCTTTCTACACACCTTGAGGTTCACTATTTTTTGAATTCCCTCACCTACAACTTTAGCGTTTTTTGTTTGTTTATGAATTGAAAAAGATATAATTTGCATATTTGAATTTTCCATGTGCTTCTCATTTTTAGTTCATTACTTAAGTTGACTTTCTTTGTTATGCAATTGCACCCTCATTAAACCCTTTTCTTTCAATTCACATTTTCTCTCCACAATTTCCCCTGGGTTGTCTAGTGGTTGTGAACGTTGAGCCTACTTATCCTGAGAGAGTGACACCAACTTCCTCACCCAGGGTTAAAAGGAAACAGCCTGACAGGTCTTCTAATCATTTCAATACCCCACCATCTTCACCAACCCCCTCTTCCTCTAGTGAGAGAACTCCAACAAAGACCCCTCCTATTAAACAGTTTCTGTACACCCCACCAGTGACTTACAAGCGTGTTAAGTCCTCGCAGCGGTCAGACACTGGGTCCAGCACAGACGACTCTTGCAGCATCAAATCAGCCGGTGAACTATTTAATTTTTTTACAAGTCTAACACTGCTAACAATCACATTGGAGTGGTCATTTACATGTAGTAAAGAGACCTCAATTTCCCTTGTAACTAGTATAAACAAGTATGATCAAACATGAACAAACATAAACAAGCATGATCAAAAACAAAGAGTATATAGGTTGATTACTTTTTAAATAATGTGATTTCATCCTCCTGCTTGGGTGTTACATAATTTACATATTTTCCATACATTAGAACCTTCAAACTAATACAATACAAAAGCAAGATAGGCTGTTTGATTTTCTCCATTCAGTAGAAAGAATGTCCATAGTCCATGTTTCACAGTGATCACCTTATCTCACGATAGAATTTGGGTATCGGGTAAATAATATGAACATTTTTAGAGCTGTACAACTTTTTTTTAATCATAGTGCAATTTTCTTTCACTAATGTATAAATTCATTCAAGTGATATAAAGACTTACTGATCAGCTTTAACTTTGAGGATAGAAGCAACTGTATTTTTCAAGATAAAACATGGTCAACCTATTCTAGTATTATAAAAGGTGATGATAATAATGATTTTTTCTTTTTGAAAAGTAGGAATTAATAATGCAGAATGAAATTCATTAGTTGTTGTCACCGCAGACAGCACACGTCCGTAGCCAGCTGGTCCATGGAAATCCATCTCTCTATATTGAAGTATTTTCTTCATCAGCACCTTTTTCAAATAAAAGCTGTCATCTTGCTTCCTGGCATGATAGTCTTGAACCTAAGTCACTAAAGTCTGAGGTTTTCGGATTCAACCTATCTTGGTCGCTGCTTGTTCCACCAATTCATCTGCCTTTTTATATAAACCTTGATTGCTAATATTCTTGGGCAGAAGGTCCAGCTGATTCCCCAGAGCTTTCTTTCCTAAATTGCCCTTATCCCATCTTTAAAACAGCTTTAATCTAATTATTCCATGATTCTCACTAATGTTAGTACTTCTTTACTGTACAACAAAGGAGTTTTCAGTGTAATTTATTTTAATTTCTTGTCTATATGTCTTTTAGTATACTGATTTTAAGATATATGTTTCAAATAGTTTAAAGTACTGATTTTAAGATATATGTTTTTTAAACAGTTTAAAACGGCTAGATGTCAATATTTATGCCCTATTTCTCTTCCATCTATTTTCCAAATAACCAAGTAGTTTACAACTGGTTCACTAGTTTACTAAGCTCTTTGTGGTTACAGATGTTGTTGATCTTGATAGCTTTCATTCTATTAGTTGTCATTGTCCTGACTAAATTAAACAGTGAAAACGTGGTGCTGGAATTATTTTTCTATTGCTTGTTTTTTTTTTAGAAAAATGTTTTGGAGAAAAAAAAGCTTTCTTCATATGTCTTGAACACTTCTATCTTGCATTTCATGTTGGGCTTGTATTATATTTAAAACCTTTACCTTACTTGCAGCACCCTACAATGTCTTCAATTTCTTGTTCCCTTATTGGATGTTTTGAGGCCTAGGGGATAACGTACTTGCCTTGCATGATAGAGAGCCTGAGCATTGTTTGAAACCTGTCCAGTGACTCGTGTTTGCTGCCACTCTCTGCTGCCCTACAGCCCTTAGTGGGGATGTTAATGTTTGAACCCTCTTTCATATTACCTTCACAGCCCTAAAATGACCTCTTTGAGTCAATAGCGCTGTTGAACCTTACATTAATAAATGAACGATTTTCATGTGTTGCGAAAGGTGCTAATCACTTACAATCAAACTCAACGAGTCATAATCACAATAATCGATATGTTTTCAAATAAATTTGTACTTAGCCATGCTGTCACTTATTGTTAGTGGTATGTACAAACGAATGTCTTTTTATCTTTTTTAACCAACAATCAATCCAGTGTACTCCATTGTCTGTATGTTGTGATGGAGATGTACTTGTAACAAAAGAATATGTCAACATGTCAATCAATCAATCAATCAATCAATCAATCAATCAATCATTTAATCAATCAATTAGCTGTGGCACAGGGGGGAACTTGACCTTGTCCAACAAAGGACTTACTTTATGACAAAACTCACTTGAGTGGAAATCAATTTTTTCTCTTTCTTTTTGTTGGTTAACTTGTTGCATGAGTTTGCTGCAACCTGTGAAATAATACAGTTTATGCATATGATGTTAACTGTGTTGCCATAATGATAATAATAGCTATGTTTGAAAAATGTTTCGGAACACCACAGAATCGAACCTGTGCCCAACAGATATTATAGATAATAATAGCGATAATATTGATAATGATAAAAGTAATAATAAGGATAATGATAATAATCAATAGCAGTTGTAGCGCCCAATCCCTGAGTTAGCTTTAGGCTCTACATCCTTTCATTGAGACTTACACAGTTATACAAACAATCACACAGCATTTAGTATTTACATGGAAACAAACATTGTAAGAATTGGAATAAAGCCACTACTTAATGCCTCACATGAGAGATCACAATACTCCCAGTAAGGAGCTCCAAAAGGAATATATACAAATTCAAAGAAGATTTACATTCGATTTTATTTTTAAAACTTAATCATAACTAATCACTCAGGAAGACAATGTGCTTCCTTTTCTATGTTTTTAGTGTACTACAGTTTGATAAAAAAAATTGCTTTAAAATCTTAACAAGCAGATGTTCTGTTGTCTTTTTGACTTTAGCACATGTCTTTTACCCCTATTTATTTGATTCCTAAGACCCTGTGGAAACTTTCAATTTTTGCCAATTTGTTGTAACAAATTATAACAAAAATAAAGTTATATCAGTCGTTTCAAATGTTTTTCAGTAAATTTTTCATTGAATTGAAAACTTTTCATAGCAATGAGTTAATCTTCTTCTTCAAGTATTATCAGACTCAGGTGACTATTTATTTCCAGTCTGCACGACTATCAGCATATCTGATGAATAGTCTGAAGGGGTGTAGATAGCTTAGTTGGTTAGACCAACGTTTTATCACCAAGAACACTGCGAGTTGGATCTCTAGCCTCGACCATATTTTGTGTATGAAAAACATTGCAAGTTGCGAAAACGAGTAGCTAACCTTCTTAAGTCAAGCGAAGAAAAGTCGGTGAGGAAAGCAATGATAAATTACCTCAAATGCCGTTGTCTAAAAAATCGGGACTCTAACTCTTGATTACCCGAAGCTCAGTAATGAGTATGGGTAACTTTACTTTTACTCCATTGCTCATGAATCCTTTGGTTCTCCTAATATTCAAGCTGTTTAAGAAAGTCAGCTGTGATCTGCCTCAGCCGCTGTTCCCTTCAATGTTTTCTGCTGAGGCTTAGAAATTCAACAGCCTTGTGCCTACACAGGTGACCAACAAACTTCAGTTGTCTTCTACTTGTAATTTTTATCAATGTCCCTTTTTAACCTGCCTCTTGTAAAACCACTTCATTGCCCTTTTATGCTTAGTTCAAGATATTGTCAGCATTCTCCTTATATTGTTAACTAAATCTATGCTGCCTCTAGTCGTGGAAATCATCCAGCATTCCCATTCACATATCAGTATGGACAATACATAGCACTTAAGAATCCTGAATTGTGTGGCCATTGAGACATTCTTGTTTTTGAAATTACTTAATAGATTCTGGGGAAAAAACCATTAATAAAAACATTCAGGAAATGAGCCTCAGAAATGCCAAAAGAAAAAAGACTTCTTTCTTATGATACATTTTGAAATAGAAATAAACCATTGAAATCTCTTAAGCTACCAACTTGAAATCTTAATTTTCTAAATTTGGATAACAAATATCTTCTTAGTTGCAACCTGAATATGTAAATTCTTTTTCTATTTCATGATTTTCAAGCAAGTGTTCATATAGAATAGATAGATTTTTTTATCTCAGCAGTTACCAGGTACCTTTTTTCCGCATTATTTTTTTTTAGACTGAGGGTATGGCTTCTTTTCTGTTACCATAGAACTGAAGTCTTCTTCATAGGCAAAAGTAAACTGTTGTATATGGCTTTATTGGGCCTGTGTTGTACTTGGCTTTCAAAAAGGACCAATTGCCTTGAATCCCCTCTTTACAAACTTTTGAATTTCAAAATCCCCTAACCTTTTTCTAGTCTTATTTTATGAGACATGTTTGTTCAGCATGCCATATTAACACACGAAATTGTTTCCCTTAAAATGATTGATACAAAAAACATGACATAGTTGCATTATATTCAATCAAGCCTTTACTTTTATTACTTTTTATAAGTTTATATAAAAGCTTCAAAATCCCCCCAACTTTTTTCAAAAATCCCCCTTGAGCCCCTCGTTTACATTGTCAACCACGTCAACCAGTTTTTAAAGCCAAGACCAGGGGCGTATATTGGATTCCCAAATGGGTGCATATTAGCGATATTTGAGGGGGTAGAAAGAACATCATGTGTAAATGGTAAAAATCTAGAGTTTTTGTTTTCTTTTTTTTCACTTAGATGGGGTGGACATCACGCGATGCCCCCCCCCCCCCACTAGATATACGCCTGTTTAACACTCAGACGTTAACGTACGACATAAGTTTCATGTGACACTATACTTAGACTTAAGCGTATGCATACCACCGCCAGTTACTTGTATGTGTTTTCAGAGACAATAAAAACAAAAAAAGAACGACAGACTATTGTTTTCACAATGAACACTGCTTGCAACTTAATAAACACAGCTACTCACAGACAGTACAAGTCAACGACAGATTCACAATTAAAATGTCGTCCCAATCAGCAAACTCAACAGCACAAAAGATAATATCTTGATAATATCTGAAAGCCTGGAGGAAAAGACGCGGCGTACAACGAACTTTAAATTAAAGATTTCAGATATTTATAAAATTGTAGTCTAGGGGAATTTTAATCAGATGGCGAATATCAACCAGCCTAAGCTGGAGGCGGTTGCTAGAACGTCACAGAATTACACTATCATCCTTTCACATCTCTAAGCAAATCAAGTCTGTAGCCTAAAACGTTCAAGATAACTCTCCCAGTTCTGCATCTTTATCACAATATTACCAAAAGAAATGTTTAATTCAATATAATGCACACCCACTTTAAGGCAATGTCCTCGTTAACCTATGTATGTCTCTTATTTGCATTCAAGAACGATAAATCACCCATGAAGTTAACGCATTTAAATTTTTAAAAAATGCATTTCTTCTTTGAGAAATAAAACGGAGACATTCAACAACAAAGAGCACTCGTGACTTCACACCTAACTCATTAACATTGTTGCCTTCAAGTCCGCTATTAATTAATCAACATGACTTATGAGATCAGCTGTCCCTTCGTTTTCATTTAAATATTTTCAGTTCTTTGTTCACCGCTACACCATAAACAAAAATGCAAATGTGGTACAGTTTCTGTCAACTTAGATTCGAGTGGGGTGGGCAATAAACATAAATTTGATACAAAATGTGGAGGGAAGAAAAGTGAATTCTTAACAGACAAACATTTCCATACGAATGTGTAATTTCACACTCACTGCCTACATTCCTGGAATTGTCTGACTGATATTAACCCTAACCCTAACAAATTTTTTTAAATTTAAAAATACAAATCTTCGTGATTTGCTCGCTTGTGAACCTTATAGAATTCATAATTAATTTTGTTTATGTATATATGGTTGTATACTATCTACATGACCGACATATTCTGATTCTCTCGCTTGCGGTCACACTCGTGGTCAGAGCACTTTCGGACACATCTGTCCCTTGTCAA
>JAUUEB010250709.1:0-13329 GCA_032362205.1 Clione limacina | reverse complement strand
TTTGTGTCTATATACCCTAAGGATCAATAAAAATCAAGTCCCGTTGAGTCATTGGGGGGTGCAGAGAAACCTCTCATCCCCCCCCCCCCGACTACTTGTGCAAGAGGTCCCGGTGCTTTAACTAAATATTCGTAAATGGGCGTAAACATGAATTACTAGAAAATATTATAATCATATTTTCGCCCTTTGCGTTATTTGAAGAAATACATGGATACACGATTACTTCTGTTAGGCAGATAAAGTTATTGGCTGACTACTGGTCGTGATTTAATCAGTCAAATAAAGCGTAAACTTTAAAAAAAAACTGACAAAAACAATTCCAAGTTCAAACGGATGAATATCTCGAATAAGAAAGATTACGTCAACGCAAACATACAGGCTTGAAAAAGAGAGAACAAAGTACGTCATGGGTTTACGCTTTTTAACTATTTGTGCTAAGTAAAGACTTTTTTTTTGATTAATTTTCCGACGCGTAAAACGACTCGAGATCTGTTGACAGTTTTGCCACACTTGATTACATTATGCTGGATAGACTGTGGTGCCAGACTTTGGTTACATAATTGAATTCAATATGAAAATAACTCTGCTGGACAAATGTGCTACCGAAATAAATTTGAAAGTAATTTCACTAAGTTAATAGAGATTTGATTTATTGAAGTTACTACTGACACAATGTCGACATGTTTACGGTGAACGAATTTCAACTGCATTAAAGTCCTGGCCAGTGAAAGTAGTTACATTACGCTATTGTAAATGAATACAATACAAGTGGTTGACCTTAGGAAGAGTCAATTATTTGTATGTGAGAGGATTTGAGTCGTCCTCTATTTACAGCGTTATAGACTATTTTTCTTTACAAAGTTTACAAATTTGATGGACACAATGATTTATCGAAAGGATAATCGTCTCGATTATCCCATTGTAAGTTATATCGGCGACGGTGCTGCTTACAAATTCACATAACTTAAGACTACCTGTTCAATAGTATCTATGTGCCATATATCAACGCCCAGGCAGGGCTTTATCTTTTTTGACCAACAGATAAAATCGGAAAAATGTCTTTACTTCGCACAAGTAGTTAAAAAAGCGTAAACCCATGACGTACTTTGTTCTATCTTTTTCAAGCCTGTATGTTTGCGTTGACGTACTATTTCTTATTCTTGAATATAGTTGTCTTTGACATTTCTATAAAAAGCAAGCACACGTCTGAGTACTCCTAGAGAGGACAACCACGATCACAAGAGACAGTTCTGAGTACTCCTAGAGAGGACAACCACGATCACAAGAGACAGTTATTTGTCTACTTAAATTACAACATTTATTACAAGTTTGGTCATTTTACTCATATTTCAAATTTTAAAAAAGGTGGAGCATTTAAAACTTCGTCTTCCCTAAAAGTATTTGGAATAATTGATTTATTTTAAAAACTGGTACTAAATCTCTAACCTAATCCTAACCTTATGCTAAGATACTATAAAGATAAATTTAACGTAGATTATATTTCTCAAGCGTCGCTTCCGCTCGTCTATCGGGGTGCAGCATGTTTGACTTTAAGATCATCAGAGTAAAACATGGTGTACGATAACCTAGATACATATCAGAGTAAAACATGGTGTACTATAAGATAGATACACATACAAATGTAAAGTATACTAAGATAGTAATGGAAATCAATTACTGTTGACGTTGTGACCACAGCATGTTATCATAATTATTAATTACTATTGCAAAAAACTCAATAATAGCCATAACTCAATCAGGGGGCCCCGATAGTCTAGTGGTCAGCGTTCTAGACTCTCACCTGAGAGGTAGTGGGTTCGAGCCCTCGCTTGGCCACAAGTTATTTACGGTAATACCTTGGGAAAGTATCGTCACCCTATTTCCCAATTGGCGCTGCCCTGCGGCGACATGCAATGACCTAAGAAATCATTGTAGAAAAAAGTGCCCTCACGGGACAAAAAAAAACTTCGGGGAATAAATTATTATTATTAATTTTTCACAAATATTTCTTGATTTAAAAATCGAAATTAAAAAAATCTTGTTTTACACAATCCTGCCAGAATGAAAGAAATCCAATCAAAAGTGTTCAATTCATCGTGCTATCAGACAGATAACTAGACAGACAATCAAATAAAAAGACCAGACAAAAATAAAAAAGTACTCAAACAAATTGTGATCGGGGACAAAAAAAATCCATTCCAATAAGGGCCTAGCTATACAAATGATAATCGTGCTTCGGACAATATAGCCGTATGTTAAGGTATGTTTTAGCAACCGAACAAATGAAGGCCTGCGGTCGTCGGGTGTACTGTAATGTATACACCTGTTTAGACAAACAAAACCATAAGTCTTTTGTTTTCAACTTGTTTTTAGATATTTATTTTTATTTGGCATTAAACGTTACGTATCAAAATACACGATCACCAGCGTTAGTAATGTATATTTTGATCTTCTCATCTTGCTCGCGGCTAATAAACCAACAATAAAACGTCGATAAAAAAAGATTAAACCAAGATATCTTGTTCTGAGTTTTCTATTTGTTGATAAACCACATCATTAAAATGTTTAATAGCCTAAGTTATTTGATATTGCTTCTCAAGTTATCATTAACAGCTCATGAGAGGCTTAAGTACCGTTGTTCTGATATGTGATACTTAAGATTTTGCTCAAGGTCATTTGATTCATGAAGAGGGAGCTTATTACAGAATTTTGTAAAAAATAGCAAAAAGATAGTGGGCATAATCAAAATATTGAAAAAAAGAGTTGAAAAACAGATATGAATATAGAAATAAAGTCAGATGCCTGTCGGTTGTTAAAGAAAAAACGATACACAAAAAGCAGGAAAAGTTAGAAATAGGAAAAAAAAGAAGAAAGAAAGAGGGCAAATCAAAATATTGCATACAATGCTATGTGTCACTATAACGCCATTTATATCCTGAAAGGCTAACATGGTTATCATCACTGTTTTATACCAACCATTTTCTGATGCATCAACCTAAAATCCGGATTGTTTTAAAAACTTAACGTATAATTATAAAAGTGTTTTTCATATGGGATATAATTTCACTTTATACCTCAAATATCCTGCTCTAAAAAGTATTTGGATTCGAACCCATGTCAGCATTATACGCTACTCATCAGAGTCGACACTGATAACCTCGATATCCAGGCCGACGTTTAGAAAGCTGACTCAAAGTTACCTCTAAAACCGGAAAACTATCACATAGAATACATAACATTTAAACTTAAACATGAAGGTGCAAGGTGTGAATTGATCAGACACAATGCAAGAGGTATTAAGTTTTTATGAATGTGATATAACTACTTTTTTACATTACATTTCTCGAGGATTCCTAAGGACAGACCAGACCATGCTCCTTAATTCTCCTCATCATACGTGTGTAGGTCACAAGAGAAACTGCAAAGAAGGCTGCATCCGCAGTAGGGTCCTCCTAAAGAAGATGCTCATTGTCCAACAAGATCCTTTTGATAGGAAGATTGTGGTAAAATCTACAAAGTCAAGGAACTGATTTTCGGGCAGCGACGATATGATAAGACAATCATCTATGTACCTGCCATAATACTCAGGAAAGCGACCCTGGTAGCATAGCTTCATTTGCTCTTCCAGGTGACACATTAAAAGGCAAGAAAAGCTGGGAACCATCTAAGTACCCATTGCTTCGCCGCTGCGTTGCCTGAAGTAGCTGTCATTGAACTCTAACATGTCCAATGGATTTCCTATTGTGTCGACCTGTATTTGCGCAACAGAACATATATATCTCTACCTCTCATTCTTAAGATTATATTTACTGCGACTCTTTGTTACTTGATATCATTATTTTCTTTCTTGATTGATGTATTTCTATTTAATTTTATATTTCATATTTCTTTCATAAGTATTCAATTTTGATTTAAGGGTAATTTTATTTCAACACATTTTAGGTCATCTTTTTTCAGGCTAACGCCCTAACGATATTTGCGAATGAAGTTACATAGAACGAGCCTTCATTACGCTATGATTGTTTGGATGAAGAATAAAATAAAACATGAAGATAATCTGGTCGTGAAGACATCACACAATTATACCATAACCCGATCAGGTTTAATTTGTGTCTGCACGACACGAGCTTCCTTTGTAATTATTAGTGTCAACTTATGAATTATTGCATTAAGCCGTCTAGTAAGAAATGTGAATTTAATTGCAAATAATACAGACATTGTAATCACATTGGCAAAATATTAGTAATCCGGTAGATTTTTCCGTACATTTGATATATTCTAATTAATCAATGACGTGTATTCTCGAAAAAGCGATTTAACCGAGACTATTTAGAATATTAGTTTACACTTATAATACTGGATTACCTGATATTGAAAAGGCAATGTCTCAGCTATCACTGATATATTCAAGAACTGTTTCCTCTTGTCTTTACAACACTCTGTTCTTAACACCCCAAACGTGTACAAATAGTGAATAATATAAATGAAAGTTTATAGTTGTGTGAGTATGTTAAGGTGTTATTGTATTGTAATATGTGTGGAAGCTCGGCAAGTTGAGTTATCCTAATAACAAACCAATGGACACATTTCAATAATCATCGCAGCCGTTAAACAAGAACGTGAAATATAATATGTGTCTCTACTTAACGAAAAATATGTGTTAATGTTTATAAATAATTTAAACAGAACCAGGGAAGACATTTCATGAATACGATATGATTTGTATCGCATGAATTCAAAAACGATAGCAGGTCAGGGCCGAAGATACTACCTACACAGTAGTTTAGGTGCTGTTCGCTTTAAAAAATTGCCTCATGATTTAACAGGAGAAACACTTACAACGCAACGTGACGTGCTGTACATTTATTGATTGTGAAACAATGGGATAAAAGATTAAATTCCTTCTCAAAGAAATACTATACTATACCTTCTTGTAATCATGAATCTAATTGGCTTTGTTTGTACTGGCAGTAAAAATATTGTTTTTGCGTTAAGGTTTACATATCAGAGTTTATTTTAAGGATAAAGAAATTCAAGAAGCAGCCTATCTGCACTAAGGTTTCCTATTTTCAATTCGATTCAAGAGCTCTGATTAAATATTGTCTCCGAATTCAAAACAAGTATCCTGATATAAAACGAGAATTCCTAGTGCATATATACGACGCTTACAAAGAAACATAATCACTTAAATCACTGTTTCGTTCATTGGAGAATGTGGGACAATATATTTAACTAGAAACATGAGTACTCAGATAGAGAACAAACCCGACACCATGTTAAATAAAACATTTTCCAAACGTGTACAACAGAAAAAAAATAATGAAAACAATACAAATAATGAAAACAATGAAAAAAAATAACTCGAACCCATGACCTCGAGATTAGAAGTCCCGTGCCCTACCGACTGAGCTAACGGGCACTGGAACAGAACACGATATATAACAATTCTTGGTGTCGTGAATAAGTTTCAAACGATTCATTAAGGATCGTATGTTGCTGCGCGGCGCACTGTCCTGCATGATACAGTTGCGCACTATTGGACACCCGCGCTACCGGAAAGAAGAAGAAACTTGCCGATCAGTTTTTCTCTATTATCTCATTGTAATTAGGTTTAATTCCATAACTCTGTCAATTGTAAATGGATATTGCTGGAATTAAATAAGTATTCATCGGGTTGAATTACAACATCATACACGATTTGAAGTCAATCAGTTGTATCTTTCTTGAGTTATCGGTGCCACAGACAGACAGACAGACAAACGCGTATCGTCACATACCCGAGCACCAATTCTTGGTCTCGGGAATTAAAATAATTTCCAGGTATGAATAAAAAGGTGGAAAAGCAGACATTACTACTGCCATAAAGATGTTAACTAGGTTACTGTCAACTTCTTTTAAACAGAGAATGTGTAGAATCACAGTAGAATAGTCTATATCGTGTCCTCTGAGACTTGATAGAAACAGAGAAAGGAAAAAAAACTTCTTTCTTTTTTTTGACAAATGTTAGGAATTGCCAGATAGTTTGTCCTCATTATCAGAGAACATTACTAATCCAGTTTATAAGAAGGCTATAATCATGCTATTTCTTCTATAACTGTCCTGTCTCCCTCACAGACTGCCTTAATATCTTGCTTTCTTCTTTCTCTCTCTCTCTTCCTGTGTTTATTTCAATATATAACAACTAACTCCATCTCTCTCAATCCTACTGCTTCTCTTCTTCAGGGAGACTACATCAATCTTTAAGTTTCAACATTGATAACTTACCCTTAATAGCCACTTCAAAGTCAGCAGAAGCCTTGCCGACGATGTTCTCTGCAACAATAGTATAGACACCGGTGTCCACTATGCTTGCATTCTTGATAGTCAAAGTACTGAAATCCTTATTGGTCTCCATAGATATTCTATCTGACTTCTCAAGAGCTTCACCGTCAAGACGCCAAGCAACAGCAGGAGATGGAATTCCGCTAACATTGACTTTAAGTACAACAGTTGTTCCTGCCTTGGCAGTTTGAGCACTCTTCAGTCTGTTGTCGTATTCCAAAGAAGGCATGGCTAAGGAAGAATATAACAGCATTATCAATAATATTTTCATCATTAAAATTAATTTGCTGATTGTATTACACAGTCACTTTTTTGTTTGTATTTAATTTAATCTTTGGTCATAGGTTTTTCTATTTTTGCGCACATTGTGTTATTCACCTTTTGATTGTATTACATAGTCACTTTTTTGTTTGTATTTAATTTAATCTGTTGTCATAGGTTTTCCTATTTTTTTACACATTGTGCTATTCACCTCGCTCTTTTTTCTTCAATAGGGGTAGTCATTATACCTCCATGGAATAAGAATCTGTTTTGGTCTTCCATATTTTGATAAATTCATGTTCCTTGTTGTATTTTTGAAAATGTAACGTGAGATATAATAAACTTACTATGTATGACCAGTGTTCCCTTTGTGGAAGCCTGGCCCAGTGGGTTGGAGGCCTCACATCTGTACACATCAGCGTCTCCAGCCTCTGTTTGATGGATCACCAGAGATGCCACCTCATCTTCGTAGCTCATCTCATATTTGGCAGATTTCTTCACTTCCTTGTTGCCACGATACCTAATAAAATAAGAACACAATAAGGTTTACACCGTATCCTGGAGTTATTATTTGCTTAAAACATCAAGAAAAAAGTCCAACATCAGATTGTTGATCTAAAACATAAGGTTGATAAAAATAATGTCACTACAGCCAGTGTCTTATCTGATTTGATGACGCCAGCTTTAACTCTATCAGTTTAAATATAAAACTTTCTGTAGAAAGCTAGCGGTTACTATTTGAGTCATGGAAGCACCAATGTCTTTAAAGAAGTAAATGTATAAGAAGTTTGATAACTTTGACTTTTTTCATGCTTTTAGCAGACAGGCAAAGCAAACAAAAATCAATAGCTGTTCAAAATTAGATATGAATTATTGTTTACGACAGAAGACATTTACTTGACATGAAAATTTGTTGTCTAAAATGAGCACTCCAGGTTGTGTGCCAGATATGCTATTAACATTACTTTGTCTGCAGCAAATGCCAAAAGCACGTAAACCAAATATCAATAATATGCCATAAACTATTGTTGATAAGTTGAAATTGTTATATCCTATTTACCATTTGATTTCTGCTTCTGGTTCACCAACATCGATATCACACTCCAAGACGGCGTCCTTTGGTGCAGCAATAGCAAGATCGTGAAGATGTTCCAAAATAACTGGTGGATCTCCAACTGCAAAGAAATAAAAAGTAAAATATCAGATATTCAGATAATTTTTTAATTGCCTGTGAATTTTGTTAACCAACTGTTAAAGATAATGTTGTTTATAAAAAAAAAACCACCCTAAAAGGCACATTTTTTTACAATAAGGTTTTGATCGTAGACAGATTTTTTATATTTGATCATGAAATATTGAAAAAGCAACATTGGGAGAAGTGTAACAAAAACTTTGGTGATCTATGAATTCCAATAGCTGGGTCATAAAAGTAATAAGGTTATTCGAAAAATGCTTCTTGTCCTAACATACAATGAAATAATGACAACAGGGCTGAGTGCCACATTGTATCAAATGAAGGCCTACCAAGAGGTTTGATGACTTTGTAGATTTCTGTTGGATTTGAAGGTGGCCCAACACCAGCCTTGTTCTCTGCACTGACTCTGAATGAATACTCTTTTCCATCCTTGAGGCCTTGAACACTGAATGTTGTCTCTGGAACTTTTGCGCCTTCATTAGCATTTTGCCAGTCATTGATTGAGCGTTGATTCTCTGGACGATACTCCACCACATAGTTGAAGATGGGGGCGTTGCCGTCCGATTCTGGCGCTGTCCATTTCAGGGCAACAGAACTTCCATCTGTTCCTGTAATTTCTGGTGTTCCTGGTTTGCCTGGCAGAGCTGTTTGTCAAAGAAAAATCACAGTATTGTAAGGTAAATAATTGACAATGTCAACAAAGGCATGTTTTTGTAACCATGATGTCACTCATTAGAATCAAGACTGATAGGGGATGAAATAATACTCTATGACAAAACAAGTTTTACAATGGTTGAGAAACAGTAATTCAATATTTAGGAGAATATCTACCACATAAAAGATTATATGGAATATTCAATTCGAAGAAAGTTGATTTAATGGGTATTCATGTGATGATACAAAAATATCAAGGAAAGATCATATTACTTTGTCATAGCAATGTATATTAATTACACAGATTGTAATTATTTATTGTGATAAATAAAATTGGTATCTTCAATATTGAGTGTTAAAACCAAATAAAAACCTTCAAGTCTTTCAAGTAATACCAAGTTTCAAATTGAGTTACCCTGAGGTCACAGGTCAGTTTTATGAAGTTTTGAGCTATAAACTGTTTGCAACAAGTATGTCCACATGAAAATAAGTGAAAATATGATTTGATAACAAACGACGTTGATGGAAAAGATCCACTTACACCATGGGTTCTTAGCAACGAAATCAGCGGAAGGTCTGCTAGGTTTGCTGGGTCCAGCCTTGTTGTGAGCAATCACTCTAAAGGCATATGTGGTGCCTTCAATCAGGTCATCGGCACGTAATTCTGTTTCTGGAATTAGATCCTTATTCACACGAGCCTGTTTATAAAGATGTTCAGATTTAACTCATTTCAATCTAAGAGGATAATCTGGCATGCTAAATAATAATAAAATCAGTCAATGTGAGAAAACATTTACTGGTGTTCTGTGTATGACAAAATCATATATGATTCTTTTAAAAGATCTAAAATTCATTGGCAGCTAGCAAAGAAAACTTAAGGTGCTTTAACATTACAACAAATGGTGATGATACTTTTAGATTATCTTATCGCATTATTGTCTGAAAAGGGTGTTTTTTGTCAATTATTCTTATCAGTTGTTTAACAGCTTATATATATGTATAGTTTAATTAACTTAATAAAAGAAAGAAAAGATTTTGACAACTCACCCATCTTGTTGAGAAGTTGGTTTGCTTCTCTATGGTATAGCCAGTAATTGGTGAACCACCATCATCATCTGGTGGTAACCAGGCAACCAATGCATTGTCTGCGAATATTTCCTTGATTGTTGGTGCTGCAGGAGCCTCTGGAATATCTGATAGAATTGGGGGGGAAAAGAAAGTTTTTTAAGTAAATTAAACCAACAGTTTGAACAGGGGCATGGATGTTGGGTTTTATAATGAAGCCAGCATAATACTTTTGAATTAAGAGAAACCTAATATAAAGTGAACCAGAGTCATGTTTTAGTTGAAATAAGTGAAATCTATTACATGTTTGATTATTCAAAAGTACAAGGCCACTATGGCAGCAGCTATTGGTCAATCATTCATCTGAAAACTTAACTGCTGTATGTCATTGTTTGGACAAATTGAACAAAAGAAACTCACCATATGGGTTTTTGGCTGTGATGCCATCAGAGTCGGTGAATTTGCCAGCTCCTACTTCGTTCTTGGCACACACATGGAAGACATATTGCTTGCCCTCTATCAGGCCTTCAATTTTGCAGGTTCTGTCTGGCACCTCTGCCACTTTGGTCCATGCCTGTCGACTTGCCTCACGTTTCTCGATAATGTAAGAGGTGATCTCTTTGCCACCATCATCTTCTGGTGCAGCCCATGACAGTACTGCATTCTCAGCATAGATGTCAGAGACAGCGACATCAAGAGGTGCTCCTGGTTTGTCTGGAAATACAAGAACATATTCAATAATATTTCCAAATGGAAGAATTGTGATAATCAATATTCATAACACAAAGTAGAAAGCACCTGAAAAGTTGAGAAAAATTGAAAACATTTAAAATCGGACACTTTAAAGTAGGCATAAGGAATATTTTAAAAAACAGAAACAAATTACGTTCAAGCTGAAGAAGTTGACTGGATAGTCAACAAAAACTCCTTGTACAACTTGCAATCCTTCCCGATGGTAAATGTTTAAACTTTACTACTAATTAAATTACGAATCATGATATCTATCCTCTACCATATTTTCATGTATTTTTAGAGAGAAAATGATAAAGAAATCTTCATTCAAAATTGAGGAAAATTAGAAAAGATCTCAAAACAAACACTTTAAAGTAGGGAGAAAATAAAATAAAAATGGAATTTTTCAACTTTCAATTACTGTTTTCAGTACTGTAAGTGGTAAAGAAATATTCATAAAAAATCCGCATAAAACCCACCGAGCACAAGCAATTTAATGGTGACCTCAGCTGTACCACTGTTGTTCTCCATTTTGAGTGTGTAGTCACCGCCATCTGTCCGCTTGACAGCTCTAAGGCGAATAACTGTCATGTTGTAAATAGTCTCAGCTTCCATACGTTTAGAATCAGGGAGGACATCACTGTCATTGTATGTCCAGCTGATCTTAGGCTGTGGATTACCAGTGAAGGGGACTTCAAACGCTGTGGACTGGCCGGCAAAGAGAATGATTGTCTCTTTGTACTTGTCATCAATGAAGATCGCAGGGGGAACTATGGAAAAGAGATTATTCAAAATTGTTGTTAAAAATATGTTTTTTCTAGACAATGGAGGAACCGAGGTATCTGTTAAACATTCTTTGCAAGGCTTTAAATCAGTTTAAAATCTAGATCTTTGAAATGATGAGATTGCAGTCATGGTTACAATATTGAGCAGTTAGCTGTGAGGCATAATGTTAAAGCAAATAAAAAATAGTGCAAAGCGTCTTTACACTGGATTGCAATGCAACTGAGATCTTTGCTGTTGAAAGTAAAAATAATGAGTGAAAAGGAAATAATCAGAACTGTGCCTGAAACCATTTTATGGATGTTAAATAAACTTTTTAAAAATATCAACAAACAAAAACTTTGAAAGAAAAAGCCTCTGTATGTTGAAAAAAATGTGAGAAAGAGATCATAGCCTCAACTTATTATTTTTATAATCATTATGATATT
The DNA here is from genome assembly GCA_032362205.1 of Clione limacina. Taxonomy (NCBI): domain Eukaryota; kingdom Metazoa; phylum Mollusca; class Gastropoda; order Pteropoda; family Clionidae; genus Clione; species Clione limacina. Next base: position 1,890 of record JAUUEB010250709.1, on the reverse strand, counting down.
GTTACATTTTGTTTTCTCTATCACTTCAAAGTAATCAATTTTAACAAGAGTATAATAACATTTGCCATTTAACTCTTATCAATATTTTTCTAAATACAAATTTATATTTGATGAATGACTTGCCTTCCACAATGAGTTTGGCTTCTGACTTAAGGTTCTTGAGCTCAATTGTGTAAGGTCCCTCATCTCGTCCATCAGCATCAGTGATGGTCAGTTTGTGGATCACGCCCTTGCCAAAGATCTCATGTTTCTTGTCTGCAAATATTTGCTGACCGTTGTGATACCATTTGGCTTGGACATTGACCTTCGACACCTCACATTCGAACGTAACACTTTTGGGTATTTCTGTGATCTTCACGTCCTCCAATTCCTTGATGAAGGTCAGTTCAGATTCTGAAATAAAATAAAGTACTAAAGATAAGTAATGGTCATTAACTCTTATGCTATCACAAGCAACAGTTTGTGTTTTTGTTGTTTGTATTCTTAGAACACATTTAGGGGGGAGGGCTGTGTGACTCCAAACTGTAGGTAATATTTTATATTTTAAGAGCACTTCATATTGTCTCCAATTATACCAAATGGTTTCATTTTGTTTGTCTTTGAACAGAGAAAATTGTGGTTGAATTAAACAGTGAAGGATCCCAATCCAGACTTTTTATCAAATTTAGCTATCCAGAATAGAAAGTCTATGACAATCCTTGCATACTCCAGATGAGAGTAATGAAAGCATTCATAATATAAAGTTATTGATAAGAAGTTCCAATATCAATTTGAAAGCCTGGTAGAAAAATCTGCTGAGGTAGAAAAATCTGCTGAGGTTGAAAAAAAATGGGGCTAAAAGTTCCAAACAGGAACTGATATCTCAACACAGCATACAATAATGATCAGGTACAAACCACTCATGGTTAAGTAGCATGCAATACACACATATGACCTAAAAAAGCAAATTTTGTTTAAACCATTTCATGAAAAGAAAGATAACAGCCCTTGACTTTTCAAAATAAACAAAACTTACGTGAGTATACCCTCCACATAATAAAACAGAAACGTAAGACACATAACTGAATTTGGACCACTTTGATGTATCATGCTTTAATTGGCTTTCTGGGGTCTGAATCTAATGTTGCTTAATCAAAAAGTATTCAAACAAAACAGATGGGACTCACACAACAACAAAAATCTTCTTACAATACAAAAAATGTAAGCATATAGAACTTTGTGATTCTAAGGGAGCGTCTTACCAATGACTTTGACTTCAGCTTTGCATATTTTGCTGTCCACCTTAATGGAGTACTCAGCCCGGTCAGATAACTCTGCTCGGTCAATGGTCAGCGTGTACTTATCTCCTTCAGAGGTCAGCTTGATGTCAGCATTAGCTGTGACTATGACACCATTTTTGTACCAAACTGCAGGGCGGTTGGGTTTGGAGACAGTGCATTCTAGGAAAATCTTCTGGTACTGGTTCACATCAATGTTTGCCAAAGGTTTGATGAATTCCAGTGGTGTTTCTGTAAATTTAAGGGGATTTACGGTTCTATACTACATAATTCTATGCTATTTGATTGTGATTCTATAGAATGAAAAATAATTTTTATGATCAAAAAGGAAAACTCAGGGATTGGAAAAAGGTAAATAACAAAACACAAAAATGAAGTCAATTATGATGATTATAATGAAAACTAGAAACTAACTAATACTAATAACATATATTATATAGCAACTATATTTCAACACCCTAACCATTTCTGGTCGTACTATCTAAATAATAATAATTTAATTTATAGCGCGCTTTCCCTCAGTAGGGCGAAGCTCAAGACGTGTTACAGAAATGTCACTTACAATCTCTCACCGAACATCCAAAGGTAACAACAAAACATTCACAAATATCTA
>JAUUEB010250598.1:0-13329 GCA_032362205.1 Clione limacina | reverse complement strand
AAATACGGCTCGCGAGCTGTAATTTTTACATCCTGAATGCAACCTTTAAATGGAATACTTTGGATGGTAATGGCCGAAATCTTTTGAGAAATATTAAATCATATTATTATTTGTCTTCATTAGGTTGTGTTCTTTACATTTATTGGAGTACAGAAATACTTGGATGGATACTGACTCTAAAACCGGCCAAACTTGTTACCAGTCTCCTTCCTTAAGTTGGAAGCTGAGTTACCGAGACCATGCGGTCATTTTAAGTCAATTAAAAATACTGTAACCTGAAATTGATTAAATCTACACGTTTCAAAATGGTGTGCTATGTTCAGGTTCAACTTTAGTTAAGAACAGTGTGGATTCAAGCAACATATTATGATGTTACAAAAAGACATGGACAAAATAAAGAAAGCAACGAAATAAGAGTGTACATACATAACAGGTTACCTTTGGATGATTGTGCAATACATTTTATATTGTGATTAACAGTAAAACAAAGTTAACTAAAAGCTCAATTTGATGTTGGTTTCTATAATGGTTTTGACGGTGTGCAGTTTGCAATACATAGGTGAAAAACTATGTGCAACTTCAAACCCAGCGTATATTTGCCGAATTTTACCTATACCAATTGTCGATAATTTGTATATGTTTGCAACACAACAATCTTAACACGGAGAAAAAAGAATAAATGTCCTCAAACACAGACATACTGAGACGTAATAAATAATCATCCCTCTATCTAATCGTTGATTATAATGAAAGAAAAAACAAATGGTGAAAGAGTGGTACCACTTTGGATATTTTGTGGGAGATAAAAAGCAATGTAGATATACATTGTGGGACACTTTGAGATATCAGTTGACGTACCAGTTTTAGGACATTTGTCGTTTCGATTTGCAGTCCTATACTAGGGAATATTCTAGAAAATAAAACATTTGGAGAATCGTACACTATAATTGTAACTATTGTTCTTTTTCTGTATTTAAGCATTCTCTTAACAAAGTATTAATGAGGAACATTTAAGAATCAGATTGTCATCGAAAGGTATTGCCACCTACAGTAAACCTTTGAGAGAAAACTATATAACTATATGTCTGTCTTCCATGCGGAGTACACGGGTTCGATTACCGGGATGTTCAATCACTTTTTTATTATGCGGGAATGCCTTAAAATGGATAATGCCATCCTTACAAAGTGTCTGACGTCGGTATTATTCGCACAAGTTGTAACACACAATTTGGTCTTGTATCACCACCAGAGGAAACTGGCGTAGAGCTTTGGCAAACTTTCCCGTTTTCAGAAATAATCTCTCGATGTAAGTAGTTATGTATGCTTATCCTCATTAATAAATGTGTTATGTATTTCAGTTTGTTAATGCTTCATCTATGTCCGGACAATAGGTGGTAAACTCTACATGTAATACATAACATAAGCCTTTTGGCAGTAATTGACTTTGCAGACTGACTTCTTGCACAGAAGAATGCACAGATATACGTGAATTGATGCTATGATTCATCATTAGAAAAGCAGGTCAATACATTCTTGATTGGCAAATTAGCGATAATACAACAATGTACGTAATGAGGCAATTCAATTGTCTGTGTATCAAGATCGAATCAGTAACGATACTTTTACTGATTGCTGGCACATGTCTGTTATAATATCTTTGTTAAACTTCACAGTGTGTGCATGTAATGCCAACTGGATACTCCTTAAATGTATAAAGAACATGTTTCGAAATGAATTGTGTACTCTTGTCGCTTCATTTCGATGAGCAATGAGGAGACCAAACACATATTTGGAGAAAGGAGATGAAGTCAAATGATGAGCTCGGAATTTAGAAACATATAAGAATTATAGGCTGATTGCAAACACAATGTTCCCAATAAATTCAAAAACGATTCTCTCAAAAGTAACCACAATCTTCTCAAGAATGGAAAGTAACTTAATTGAGCTAAACTTGTTCTGCATGAATATCATATGTAATTGTACTTTCCACAAGTTAGGCTTTTGGTGTTGTGGGTATATATCTGGTGTAAGAACGCCATTCTTGAAACTTGGAGTATAGACATAATAATATAGTTGAGTAAAATATATAAGACGTCTACATATAGTATACCTAGCACGTCACGAAGACCAAACATACAATGAAGTGTCAAATATGCTCTATGTGTATAGCCATGGGAACAGCAATATCATTATCTTGAGGTAGCATATAATGTTGGTTGCCATCTTGGATACAAGCTAGATGCCAGTAATGGGAAACCAAGCTATACTTGAGTTTTGTGAACGCAGAACATTCCATAATATATCTAAAACAGCGTGGGAAATCGATTATGATAAAAGTTGGAATATGATCACTTTGTTAAAGGTTTCGCTCTAGGAATTAAATTGTCAATGTATCTGTGGCACTGTACAAACAACAAATCCTCAAGATTAAGGGTTATATGTTTTGTATTAAATCACTAGCATAAAGAAAGGAATATACATCACATCTTGACCAGCGGGAGGCAGAATAATCATTGACTGTCCATACACGTATGTTGATTTAGATATTGAGTAAATGGATGTAGAATAAGAGAACAATTATATCCTAAAATGTTCGAATTTTTTTAAAGAGATACATCATTGTTTGCGTAAGAAGAAAACACTTAATATTGTAATATATTAAAGCAAGAATACGTCATCCAGCAGCTTCGCACATTACACTATTTACTACAATGACACTGATTTGTTAGCACCCCCCTCCTCATATCATATTTAGAAAACAAATTGTACACAATATGTATATGTATCTCTGTCAAAACAAATTGTGACAGACTAATAGTTTGAATTAAGTTTGAGGTGTTTTAAAGTCCAGTAATCAGAATTTTATTGATCATTATCATGAGATTCGTTATCTTAACTAACAGGATGTTAATAGTTGGTTTAATTGAGAGGGCATCCATTGAGCCTAAAACATTAGCAATACATCGTTCGCAAGAACCCATTCCCCTCTGACAATGGAGAGTTACATCGAGATTTTCCAGAATGTAATGTCCTTTGATAATACTATTACCCGTTTTACGGATTCAGGCCTGATTAAAGACACTGAGAGTTATGACTCTTGACGCCATCGGCTCAGAGGACCTTTAGAATCGATGAAAACTCGATGTAGTTGAGTAGAAGCACAATTCTTGGATGCGTTGTTTGTGAGACTGAAATCATCAAACTTTAATGAGATAATTAACTTAATTTAGAAGAAGATTGGATGCGAGTTTTCAAACAAAAAGATCATTATTCAAAATAGAATATCTCAAAGTGAGCATGTTTTTACTCATGGGGTTGTCTATTTTGCTCATGTAGATCAAAAGTGGTTTAGATTTTCAACATTGTATATTAGTTTGAAAATTGTTACAAATGAGAATCAAAAGTATAGACGCAAATTATATGAAAACAAGACATGCGCCTCCGTCCCTAAACACTTAAGGGTTTAGGTGTGTCCACTTTCATTGACCTTTACAAATAAGGCTAATTTTGATAAACCAATTTGCATGAAATAGTCTAAAATTTGTCCATAAATAATGGAAAACATAGATACACGTAACAAAAGTGTGTCTTGATATCCAATTCTACAGTTCACAACATGACGCCCTACCTCAATTGCCTTATTTTTCATACTTCCTGTTAAGCCACTTCACAAAGATATTCTCTTTCAAGGTGATATCTAGTTCGCTCCCAAGATCTGGGATAAGAAAAAATTAATGACATAACATAGTGTGGGAAATATTACATTTTGTTTGAATAAACAAAAATAGTATACATTTCGTCCTTTAAGAATGCATGGCATTGAAAATGAATGATTATATCACTATTTGATTATGACTTACATGTCGTCATTCCAAGAGCTACGACCTAAACACATCATATTCGAATAAATACGACAGGCTTATAACAATATAAGTACACTCGATACAGCAATTTCAGTTGTATGAGTATTGACACTTTTGGAGTTATATTATAACTTTCATCTTTTTTCTAATTTCAAGAAGTATCCTTGTTGTTTTTCTTTTTCCAAGCTCGCTCTCAAGTTCTGAGTTTCATTTGCAAATAACGAAATATATTATTTATTTATTCAATCATCTTAATACTTGAGATATTCTTCCCTATATTAGCTGACGCACTCTTGAATTACTGCCCCTTGGTGCACTTGAGGTTTAATAACTCAAATAGCTTCAAGTTTGTTATTTCCTAACCTTATATCATTTGAAAGTGTGGAGATTTGGAAGAAAGTGTACATTTTACTTTTTTCAGATTTGGCAAGTCAGCACTTAGTTTAAAAGGTCCATTCTTTATGAAGAAAAAACAATAAGGAAAAAGACTTGAGTTATTAGGGTATATTATGAACTAGAACAGCGACCTGGAAAACAGAGTCTTCTCTTTTGTTCGCGTGGAAATCTTTTACAGATTGTTCATAACTTCTAAACAAAATATCAAAGTTGGTCATAAAGCAGATAAGTTCATTTTAATTGTCTGTATGCTATATTTTAGAGCCCTACCCCAACGATGCGTCCTCTGCGTACATAAAAAACATAAAAGGATCATAAAACTGTTAATTTTGTGTTCAAAAATTGTGATTACAGGTTGAAGGGGAAAAATTAAGTCTCTGTGCAATATTTTAGGTTTCTTTCTTTGACGGTTGGACCACAGTGTTTGCAAACAAATAACAAAGACAAACAGCTACATACTCAATGGGGACTTAAATCTGTCAAAATGTAAATATTCATAACATTGATGAATTATTCGTTTAGAAAGTCACGAAAAGAGCCTTTGTGCATGATTTAAGGTTGTTAACTCTGAAAATGTGACCACAGCATGTTTGCTAAAGTTACAAAGAAAACATAGTAAAAAGCCAAAAAGAAACACTATTTCACAATTTTTCATGAATTTAAATAGAAAACATTTCAAACCCATCCATTGAAAAATGAAATAGATCCGAGATACTCAGAGGAATTTACCCACATTATCATATGAATAGACACTCACATACATTCACAGACACAGACAAAAAGATAACAAGAAAATATACCACGAAACAATATTATTGTGGTTGTTGAATAAGCAAACAGGCAGCTTAAGATAAGATTTGAAAAACCTAACATTGATTTGACTATAGTTGTCCAGAATCAAAATAGTAGAAAAAGAATGATAATACTGTGTCAGAGTCATTGTAAATACCAGAGAGAATTGACGATATAACCGCTGGCATTTTCACTGTATGACATGTAGGTGGCTAGCTATTTTAATGTATTAACGTTCTATATATTTTTCTTTTTAAATCCTGGGTTCTGTGAAGATCAACATGTTTTTCAATGCAAAGTCTTGCTAAAAGTATCATTTAGCTCCCAAGAGATGTCCCAAATACCATTGAAAAATTAATCCCTAAGATCTCCTAGAAAGAGTCGGCCAAATGAAATGTCACGAACACTTCGTACAGCGCGAGTTAGTAGAAATCGAGCGTTAAATGGGCCGTTATTCTCATTTATCACATAATCTTTTGAGCTTTTGTCTGAGTTTGATGTACTTTATCATTGAGAAAACAATGAAACTATTGAATTTGTGGAAATCAATAACATGAAACAAAACTTGTACACGTTTTACAACCTCATGCTATAACCAAACGTAGGTCCTTTTTACATAACAGTGACATACATTTACCAATAATGCAAGAATTATATTAAAAGTGCTTTTCACCAGATATCACTCGGATATATAACCTTTGCCATATCCAAACGAAAGTGTATAGAACTATAACTTATTTTAATTATGATGGATATTTTTGACTGCTTAAATACAATATAACTCGCAGAATAAATGTTCGTTCTTAAAATAATTGAAACATGTATTTATGTACAGTGTGATGGTTTGCAGTAAAGTAAGGTTAAATGTGTTCGTCTTTGTGTACATCTTTGGTATAAACTATTTTTAAATTCCTACATGTTTTAATTTAAGTATAATTGTCTATGTGTTATCATAATAAAATAATAACAATGGCACTTTTACAGCGCTTTCCCTTTAGAGTTGCTCAAAGCCCTATACAGTTATTAATACCCCGACAGGCCCAATTGATACAAACTTGGTACATTCTCAGCTTCTTGAGAAATATACAAGGGAGCGAAGCCTGTTAGGCGCCTCACTTTAATAATCTTACATCGACATGCACTATCTATAGTTTGGTATTCTATAAGCAGCTGAGTGAACTGAAAACTACTGAACATCATCGTCGCTCGGGGGATTTGATCCTTTTGCGTTTTGGTGACAAGTCACGTGACGAAACTTCGGTCCGAAGCCGACGATGTTATTTACTTTTCTACAGCAACCCCACTGTTTTGAAGTAATGTTAAACAACTCTATGGTATATTAGCCTTAATATATCTGAAATCCTGATTGTGTTTTCAACGATTACTAATATTCACAAATGAGTTCTGAACTGGACCCTACATTCAACTGTATTTTTCAGAAGAGCGTTTATGTCGCTAAATGATTGTGAAACGCCCCTTGGGGTATAGGTTAATATATAATAAAACTCTCAAAAAAAATATACGCAATATAACCAAAAACAAATAACAAGATATTATTTCGTGACTCCAAGGAAGACGCTATAAAAATATCATTACTCGCCAACATAAATATCTTTATGTCCAAGGACGCATATCCTGTATGTTACTAGTCACATGGGACAAGCTATCAAGAGAGCAACTCTTTCATTCAGGAAAAGCATCTCAGAAATTAAAAGTGGATTTAAATAAAATAGCAGAGGATATAGAGTCCTGTGAATTTCTGAATAGAACGACATTCGTGAACGCATGAACGCTTGCCAAAATTACCCATTTAACATTAATTATCTCGTATAAATTTTATGTCTTCCAAGAATGTAAAACCTGTTCTTTTAAGTTGCTGTTAACTAATGTTTTTGAGTGGTATTCTTTATTTCTAGTTTCTAAAAGTATTTTGATAAACAATATATCGACAATAATTCATAACCCTCTGCTTACTTTGGTTAGAGTTATCATACATATATAGCCGGTCTAAGAAATTGTTATACAGGTCTTATATTATTACCGAAGCCGCGTTTCAATACTTATTGTTCTCATTGACCACTAGATTACACAATCTGAAGTTCAATTTCTTTAGTATGGTTTATGTGCGAATAACTGACTCGAGTTTAGTTCTGAATCTGAGAGAAAAAGCGCTTATTAGAGCAGTTACCAAAACCAGTACAAAGAACAATGTCCCTAATTCCCCGTTTTATACTATTTGATGGTTCTTATAAAAGTAGAAATATAACAATAAAATTAATGGAACATATTTTATATGAGTTTTGTACATGACTGCCACTCAATAAACCTACATACTGCTTTTGAGTAGTAATCTCAGAATCATGCTATTATTCAAACTCTTCTTATCTTGAAAACAGTTCGAACTTTCATAGTGTTCTTATTTTCCGACATACGATAGTGGGAGAATCTATTTGATTAATATTTACTAAAGCTACTTCCTGGTTTGCTAGAAGCACCCAAATTAATTACGGTGTGAAAAATATAGAGACTTGAACAAATCAAAATGTCACATTTTACCTGGCTATTTTTGAACTAAATCGAAATATATTTTGCTGATTCTTAGTATACATGTAGTTATTTGCAACGTCATTCAATAGCTGCAAACAGAATTACGAGCGGAGCTTTAATTTGGATATTAAGGGGTCAAGGCCACTAAAAGAGTATGGCAAAAGCTAAAATTTGAGAGGTTACTTAAACCTGTACCGGAAGTAGACACATTTTCTTATTGTAATAACAATTTGGGTAAAGATCGGATATATGTTGGGTCAAACACAATATGTCGAATGAAAGCATGCGTTCCCACAGTTTGGCTGGCAAGGAGGTTAAACAACTAAATTCCCGTTGAAATCTAATGATATGGCTGTTTAAGGTCAACATATTTAGTTTCGTTGCTGTGATAAAACTTTTGAAGATATTTTGCAGGAATTTAATATGATAAAGAAAGATATTGTGAAGTATCTGTGTACGGACGATTTGATCTGTAGCTGTAATATCTATTGAGTTAACATACCACTGACTACGGTTACTTGTTTTTGGATCACTAGATATATTGTTAATTGGATGGTCAAGGGGTAACGCTGGACGATATAAAAGTCGTTTAGAATGTAAATTGCTTTTAAATCAAGTAATTTAATCTCCAAATAATACATTCAATAAACGTTTGAACTGAGTGTTACCTTGGTTACAGCTATTATCGGGGCTCTATTGTTGATGTCAATTCATTACGCGCCTGTTTGGATATTGTTAAAAGCAAATCTCGGCACGGGTGTATTTTTTCCTAAATGTAACAAAACCCTGAATTGTATATATATATATATTTATCTAGGTGTACACGCTTTATGAGGGTAAGTTTTATCATACTATGAAGTTCATTGCAAACTGTACAATTATAACTGTGTATTTCTTTTTATTTGAGCCAAAGCTTAGTAACCCGTATGTGTCTGTTCATATACAATAAGGGGATACACCTTATACTCTGTAATCACCTCACACCTCACTACACTACCCCATAATTGAAATGATCATGGTATGCCATGCAGATAATGTATAAACTATTACCATATATACGTTGTTATGAATTAGTTTATTATGGTATTAAATAGCTTAAACTGAATATTTGGTGAGATGGCTAGGGTTCGCGAACTGTATTTTTTACATCCTGAATGTAACCATTAAAAGAAATATGTTTGACGGTAATGGCCAAATTATCAACTGAGCAACAGTAACACAAACTTATTATTTGTTGTCTTCATTATATTGTGTTCTTAAAAATTATTGGAGTGCCGAAAGAATGTGATGGATACTAACTCGTACCATTGTCATTTGAGTGTGTACTCACTCATTGCATGCAGTTATCTAAATAAAGACACTCGATTTACCTACTAATTGTTTCAATTTCTGAACTAATTTTATTTTATTTTATTTTGAAAAGGTGTAATGCGTTCAACTTGTTTGGTTCAGGTTGTTTGTTAGGATCTTTAACTCTTGGCTTTCCGGAGAACGAACAAAATAAGCACAACAAATCACCAGGGCCAAAAGCAACTATAATAAGCTTTGTTTATAGGTTTAAACCTAGTGAACGATTAATGTATCAACCTTATTAGCTCGTCTTAAGTTTGGCAGCTGAGGTACCATGCGGTCTTTTAACTCAAATAAATAGATTAAATCAACACGTTTCAAAAAGGTTGTTTATGCTTATGTACAACGTCAGTAAAGAACAGCGTGCATTCAAGCAATAACATTGTAATGTTAAAAATAAAAAATAAAATAAAGAAAGAAAGCAACGAAATAACTTAACATATTACCCTTGAATGAATGTGCAATAAAAGTTATATTGTGATTTAACAGTTAAAAAAAGTTAACAACTAAAAGCTCAATGGTATGTTGGTTTCTATATTTTTATTTCTTAAACTAACACTTTTTATACCATACGGTGTGCAGTGTACAAAACATAAGTGAAAAGCTACGTCAAACTTGAAACGTTACGTGCAAACCGTGGTACATTTGCTGAATTTACCTATATCAATTATCGCTAATTATTATATTTTTCTAACAAAACAATCTGTACACGGAGACAAAGTATAAATTGTGCTCAAACATAGACATGCTGAACGTAACAAATTATCTTCCCTCCACCTAATCGTTAATTATAATGAGAGAAAATCAAATGGTGACACAGTGATAACATTTTGGATATTTTTTGCAGGAGATGAAAAGGAATGTAGTTTTAAATTGTCGGACTATTTGAGATATCAGTTGACGTACCAATTTAGGGATATTTGCCGTAGTTAAGATTTGTAGTGCTATACTAGGGCATATTCTAGAAAAGTAAACATTTGGGGAACTGTAGAGTATAAACGAAACAATTTCTTTTGTATTTAAAAATTATCTCATAACGTAAGAATGTATTAATGAGGATAATTGAAGAATCAGCTTGTCATCTAACGGTATTGTCACCTAAAATAAACCCTTGAGAATATACTATATAGTTCAGTATTTGGCGTGTCTGTCTTCCATGCGTAGTACACGGTTTCGATTACCAGGTTGTTCAATCTCGTTTTTCGGTCTCATAATACTACCAGAGAAAAAGGGCGTAGGGCGTTGGTAAGCTATCCCGTTTTCAGAACTAATTTCTCGGTTCAGGTAGTTCTGTATAGTTATCCTCATTAATAACTGTATTATGTATTTCAGTTTGTTAATGCTTCATATATGTCGGGACAGTAGATGAACTTTGCTTTTAATACATAACATAAGCATTTTTTTCAGTTATTGACTTTGTAGAATGGCATTTTGCACAGAAGAATACATGGCTATGCGTGAGTCAATGCTATGAGTCAACATTGGAAAAGCAGGACAATACATTCATCATGGTTGGCAATAATACAAAAATGTGCGTAATGAGGCGATTTAAGTGTCTGTGTATCCATATCGAAGCAGTAACGAGACTTTTACTGATTGCTAGCACATGTCTGTAATAATATCTTGTTACACTTAACTATCCATACTGTGCCTGTTATGCCAACTCCTTAAATTTGTTAAGAACATGTTTCAAAATGAATGTGTGTACTTTCATCACTTTGTTTTGAGGAGCAATGAAGAGAACAAGCACACATTTGAAGAACGGAAGATGTGGGCGAAGGACGAGCTATCGAATTGTTATATAGAACGCAATTTATAAAACGTATAAGAATGATAGGATGATTGCAAACACAACTTTTACAACACATTACATTTTTTCTTCCAAATGTACCCACAATCTATTCAACAATGGAAAATAATTTAATTAAGCTAAATTGGTTTTGCATGAGTATTACATGTGATTTTACTTTACGACAAATTAGGCATTTGGTGTTTTAGGTATATATTTTGGGTTATCTTTAAAGTGTAATAACTTCAAGTCTTGAACCTCGGAGTATAAATATAATAATATAATTGAAGATAAAAATATATACTACGTCACAACATAGTTTAAGACCGCATAACAAGTACGTCACGAAGACCAAACATACAATGGAATGTCAAAGATGCCCTTTGAGTATAACTCTGGAACCAGTAACGCAGATACAAAGCTTGAGGCAGCATATAGGTCGGTTGCTATCTTGTATACAAGTTCAATGTCAATACTGGGAAACCAAGCTTTACTTGTGTTTAGTGAGAGTAGAACATTCCATGTATCTATATTTATTTGGAAAAAATAATACAATGTATTTATATGTATTCATCCGCTTTTGCTTTTACTTGACTTTCATGAACATATGAAATTAAAATTCTGTATATGAGAGCATTACTACGTTTCTACGATAATTTATGTATGTCTCCACGTCTGTCTGCGTGCAATGAGTCAGTATTTTTCGTTTTCGTGAAATACATTCAGATGATGATATGTTAATATTGATAACTCCGTCATTTTCTTTCATTGTGAATTGTAACTTGAGGAATAATTGATTGTCTTGACATCCATAACCTCTCAAGAAAGACCAAACAAATAAAAACAAACATTTTAACAACCTAACATAATCTTCCAATCCCTGCAAAAACAAATTTTAACCAACCACTTGTTTGATATTAGTTTGAGTTGTTTTGACGTCCATCGATCAGAACTTCATTGGTCAATATCACGAGACTCATTCTCTTAACTAACAGGAAGTTAATAGTTGGTCTGAGTGAGAGGGCATCCATTGAGCCTAAAACATTATCTAAGAACCGTTTTCGAGAACCTATTCCCCTAGGACTCTGGAGAGTGACACCGTATTTTCTAGAGTTTAATGTTCCTTGATAATACTATTACCCATTTTACGGCTTCTGGCCTGATTACAGACACGCAGAGTTATGAATCTTGACGTCCCAGTCTCAGAGAACCTTTAAAATCGATAAAAACTAGATGTCTTTTAATATAAGCAAAATCATGGGGTACTTGGTGATGGAGACGTTGTTTGGAGATTGAAATCATCAAACTTTAATGAGAGAATTTAGAAGAAGTTTGGATGCGAGTTTTCAAACCAATAAGATCATTATGCAAAAAAGAATATCTCCATTTGAGCATGCGTTCACTCAAGTGGTTTTTATTTTGCTCATGTAGATCCGAAGATATTTACATTTTCAACATTGCAATTCAGTTTGAAAATGGTTAATCATGAGTATCAAAAGTATAAATTCAAATTATATGAACTAAAAACATCCCCGCATCCCAAAACGCTTACGAGTTTACGTGTTTGTGTTTTATTGACATTCACCTTTGCAAATAAGACCACTTCGATAAACAAAATTGCCTGAAATAGTGTAAGAATTGACAAAATATAATGGACACGATAGATAGTCGTAAAAAAGTGTGTCTTGATATCCACGTCTACAATTTGAATGATATGCAAACCAAACACCAAATCAACTGCATCTTAGCTGTTCACAACATGACGTCCTACCTTGCCTTGTTTCTCTTAATTCTTGACAAGGCGCTTCACAAGGACTTTCTCTTTCGAGGTGATATTTAGTTCGCTCTCAAAATCTGGAAATATAAAAACAATAGCATACCAGAGTGTGAGAAATATTTAAAAACAATTGAATTTAAATATATTTTTATGCCAAAATAGAAACAGTGTCAACTCAGGTAACGAATTATTCTGACCCTGCTATCAAATACACAATGTTATATCCCCGTTGTTTTATATTTTCCTAAGCGAATTAAAAAGAGTTAAACGTAAATAAAAAGGGGGTTGAATGGCTCAATTCAAACAAATGTCCTTTTTTCTTATTTTAGAAGGAATATAACTTTTCACAAAGATTCACATACAACGAAAACATAAATGAATAAATAAGATTCGTCATCGGGAATGATACGTTTGAAAACACATATTCAATCTCCTTCTAAATTCAGTAATTCTGTAATCTTACCTATAACTTATCTTTCATTAAAGGTTGATGATTTCAACCTCACAAACAATGTCTCAAGCGCAAAATATCCAAGAGATGTGCTTAAACTAAAAGGCAACAAGTTGTTTGTAATTTATTTTAACGGTTCTCTGAGCCCAAGTCGCAAAGAGTCATTATAGTGCTTGGTGATATGTCTTGAAACCTGTGTTCGCGGAATTTCGATGCTCAATTTTTGCTTTTTGCTTTTTATGGTCATTAAGGGTCCCAATAACACACAAAAAATGAAGTGCACTTTTTTAGCCCCCCCCCCCCCGTGCCTCTTCCCGTCCAAAGCATATTTTACTATGATTAGCCATTAGAAAGCGTCGAATAG
>JAUUEB010250376.1:0-13331 GCA_032362205.1 Clione limacina | reverse complement strand
GGGGGGGTGATGCGTTATTCTTCTTCTTCTGTTAAGCAACTTCTTAGGAAATCGGGTAACACCGAAGCGACGAAGTCGCTATCTATCTATAACAATACACACGGCATCTTTTATGAGACCCTTTTTTAATAATATTCAGGCATTAAAATCCTATAGAGCTATTGTCATTTGGAGACTTTCTTCGTAATGTACTTTTTCGGACTGTGGCGCGAAGCGTCCGAATTTTGCATGTTGATCATTTTTAAAACTTAAAGCATTGGAACCTCGGTGGTGAATGAATACTTTCTTCTTATTCGTCTTCTCTTGAGCTAACTTTAGAGGAAATAGGGTAACGCCGACGTGACGAAGTCGCTCGTAATAACAATAATGATACAAACATACACCGTTAAAAAGAATAGGTAAAAACTTGGTACTTCTCAGCAAAGAAAAACGTACACTGGCCATGAATCCACCTAAGCTAACGCCTCGTGGCCAAGGCATAACAAGTTAAAATCAGCAAAGTCCCCCAGCGAAGGTTGTAACAGGCGAGTGCATTGTTTCTCAAACTTTGTCACACGTATTTAAATAAATTATGAAATAGGGTGACACACAATGTAATATCAATCATCTGTTGTAGTTCCGAATGTAATTTGGTAAAAAATAATTAAGATGTCTGTTTATTTTTGTAATAACGTGTAAGAGACGGCCGCACCGTACTGATATTTGTATAGAGCTATTTAGAGGATGTGAATAATCTTTGAAAATGTTCATTTGCCGGCGATTCGTAATAAATCATCAAGTGTATTGTATTGTGATGTTTAAAGAGTTTGTGTATTGAATGCTTCTTTTCCTTTTTTGTTTGTCTTTTGCCTTAACATTTCAACCCCATGCAGTTACACAGAAAACAAACAAACTAAGAACACATCGACAATGTGGGCCACAATATGCACACAGACGGTAAGATACGAAAGCGAATGCAGTCAACGTATCCAATGACAAAATAAGATAATGATAATGGCGTGTTGTCTTATTCGTATGGAATGAAACAAGCGTATTCTGACTATGTACTTCAACAAACCTTGAATCGGAATTTATCACGGGAATATACTGCCCACACACCTAGCCTTTCACATTCTTCTCATGCTTTAAGAAGCAAAACAGACAGTGCAATTAATGGCTTTCTATGTGTTGTTAAATAGTCATTACGTCATTTAAGGGACAACAACTCAGTTAAGATATAAAAAAATATTTTGACAAACAAGTAGGTTTATGATTTTAGGAAATCCATAACAAAAAAATAGTATCATGAAATCCACATGGAGTGGTAATTTATCCACTAGCAATTATCTTATATGATTTAACGCTCGCCTGTTTAAAGAAAAAAAAATAAGCGTCGGCCTTTCGATGACCGACTGGTGGTTCTAATGCGTTGATTGATGGTCATTGTAATTTGCATATATTTATTGTATGAGGTCCTGGCACTATGTAAAGTAATACCAGCTTTCTAGGAATTTAATGTAACCATCAACAAATTTATAGTGAAACTGGACCAGTCAGTCTTAACATAAATCTCTAACCGTCAGGCCAGACATTTTAAACCTATAACACCTATAACCCGATCGTAACTTGAAAACTGTTTTCTGCTCCAGAGACGCCTTAACGACTCTACTTCCACAGGATACCAAACTGTCGATCAGCAACTTAGTAAAGATGTCATCCAAGTCAGAAACAGGACGAAACCTCTGCTAAATATTAATATAAAAGGTCTAAGGTATTACCCGTTTTGAAACCGCACAACCTTGATGTCCTAGGGCAGTGCAAAATAGTCATACATTTTTATATTAATTTCTTCTGTAACTTCTCCTAAATAACACCCAACCTACAATAATTACGCGAAACGCCAAGGAATGGGGAAGCATGCCCTTATATGGCAAATATTTGTGCACCTATAATAACAAACTTGGTGTTCAATTCAAAGTAGATGCTTATTGTGCATTCGTGAAAAATGGATACAACAAAACAATTCTATGAAGTCACTCATGAGATCAGGTGAGAAAATTTGATTTTTCATATCTTTTTTTTTAAATCAGCAATTATTATTCAAGTTGTAAGTAGATATCAAATTAAGATTAAATCAACACGAAGTTTAACTTGTTTAAAAATGATTTGGAATTTGACCAATCTAATGTTGGTCAAATTTCAAATCATTTATGAAACGCACTTTCCAAGTGCACTCTCACATCAAAAGATTCCTTTTCGATCTAACTTTTTTATAAGCTTTAATTTCGCAATGCTTATTCAGTGTGTCAATCAATAATATATAAAATTAACATCAAATAAAGTCCTGATCTACGTCTCTCTACATGATGCATTCGACTGGACTCAAAATGCGACACAAAAATATATTTTAACATTTTGCGCTCGAATTTAACATTCACATTAACGCAAAAAGTCTGTTTTATCAGTATTCAAGCTCCTCAAGATAAATTGTACAATGAGAGCTGAAAAATGTCGAAGAAACACGTCCCGTTTTTTTCTACGGTGATAATATGGGCCTATCTGTGTTAAGCAAATTTAAAGGGGCATATTTGGGTAAAGAGTCTGGATTTTGATGGGGAGGAGTCCTTTCTAGAGAGTGGTAGAAATCAATGCGTATTAAGTTTTTCTAAATGGAAGGGTATTTGAAAAAACAATTATGGATTGAAAAAAGTGGAAATTGGTCTTTGTATACTTTCTTCTTCTTCTTTTGTTGAGCTGGTTCATAGGGGAAGTAAGGTGATAAAGCCAAAGTTGTTATTTGATTAAGGTGTGCATTCTTAAGTTCATTTTTTTTCTTCATAATTTTCACAAATTATTTAAAGAATAGATATAACGTTTCTCATATATAGACATATAAATGATATTATAGAAACAATGTATCAAAAAGCCAAACTGAAACACTCATTACAAGAATAATTTCGTTAATTTTATCGCTAAGTTAAGTATGAAAAGGACACTAAGTATGCACATGGAAACACAATCTCAAAAGTATTTTAAACATTGAACAGATATAGAACATGGTGATCAAGAATTTGTCAAGTTATCTGGATCAAGACATACCAATCGTAATTCTGTCAAGGGAACGAGAACCAGATACGATAGGGACGATCATATAATTACCCCCGACCTCTGCCATTTTATGCTCAGTGAATATCAACTTCGACAAACGAAAGCATGTCCTTTCTCTTCCACACAATGATATAACTACATCACATGAATTGATAAATAATGCACAGATCCTTTTTTTTAATTTACAGAACCATCAGATGAGGTTATTAACCTTCATAGATATGTTATAAGAAATTGTGAAGTGTGTTGTTGATAAGTGACATACAAGCTTATACAACACAAATATATACGATAAAAGAGACACTTACGTAGATGAAACATCTTAAAATTCCTGAAACACTAAGGTTCTTAAATGTAAAGATGTCGGTTATTTGATGATATTGCTATTCTTCTCTAATCACACAGTTTTGCTGATATAAAAAAATGATACCTCTAGACACTTCTAAAAAATCAAACAAACAGCAGCAATTGTTTTCAATGGAAGATGGCCTCACTCACAACAGTTTTATTGTTCAAATTGATGGATTCTCAAAGTAAAGAAGAAATCTGATTGTTTTTAACTAAAATGTTGTCAACTATTAACTCGCAACGTTTAAATTCTTCATACTTTTAAAGATAAAAATGCAAATACGATGAACAAATAAAAAACGCTTATTTTGTTGCCTTCCTTGTATTCAGTTCAGATACAAACAATCGTAAATAACACTCTAGGAACGGATAGAAACAGCGGGAAGGTAACACTCTAGGAACGGATAAAAACAGCGGGCAGGTAACACTCTAGGAACGAATAGAAACAGCGGGCAGGTAACACTCTAGAAACGGATAGAAACAGCGGGCAGGTAACACTCTAGGAACGGAAAGAAACAGCAGGCAGGTAACACTCTAGGAACGGATAGAAACAGCGGGCAGGTAACACTCTAGGAACGGATAGAAACAGCAGGCAGGTAACACTCTAGGAACGGATAGAAAGAGCAGTTAAGTAACACTCTAGGAACTGATAGAAACAGCAGGCAGGTAACACTCTATGAACGGATAGAAAGAGCAGGCAGGTATCACTCTAGGAACGGATAGAAAGAGCAGGCAGGTAACACTCTAAGAACGGATAGAAATAGCAGGCAGGCAACACTCTAGGCACGGATAGAAACAGCGGGCAGCTAACATTCTAGGAACGAATAGAACCAGCGGGCAGGTAACACTCTAGGAACGGGTAGAAACAGCGGGAAGGTAACACTCTAGGAACGGATAGAAACAGCGGGCAGGTAAAACTCTAGGAACGAATAGAAAACAGCAGACAGGTAACACTCTAGGAACGGATAGAAACAGCGGGCAGGTTACACTCTAGGAACGGATAGAAACAGCGGGCAGATAACACTCTAGGAACGGATAGAAACATCGGGCAGGTAACACTCTAGGAACGGATAGAAACAGCGGGCAGGTAACACTCTAGGAACGGATAGAAACAGCGGGCAGGTTACACTCTAGGAACGGATAGAAACAGCGGGCAGGTTACACTCTAGGAACGGATAGAAACAGCGGGCAGGCGAATATCTGAATTTTTATTGTAACAACATACAATAAAAACAAAGGAGAAAAGCTTGAACTTATCGCAAGACGTGAATAGCAATTGCCCACCAAGAAGTTTTTTTTTAGTTGACGGGTTTTATACTTTAATAAACCTTTTTATCTTTATTTCCGCTTAAAAGGGTTTAAATGGCTTGCATTTTTATGTTTAATATCTCGTTCTTTCTCCACATTTATTTTACAAACTGATGCTAAATATTATCTAATTTAATGATTAAACGTTTAAACGATAAGGTAAAAGGAATTTAATGTTAAGACCGATTTCGCATCAGGAATGTGTAATAGACATAATAAACGAATGTGAGAAATTCGAAATATAAATGAGGAATGTTGGAACATATTAACATGTTCAGTTAAGGCCTGACGTTAAAAACGTCAGATGTTTAAACGGATATAAAACGCCCAGTAAAAACACACTGGGTCATTAAAATAGATGAAGCAAGCAGAGCAAAATAAAACGTGTTTAATGATCAAAAGTCTTTTGACAGTTAACGCTTACAAGAGGAACACGTTAAGTTTGACAAATAAGTAAAGCTAATTAGTTTGTTTTCATACATTTGTCTATTGATGGAAAAGTTGGACAATTGATGAAAATAAACCTAAAACAAAATGAGTGTTTAATAGATCCCGAAATCTATATACTAACAATCCTTGTGTTCCGAATTATGTATTCTAAATCCTCTACAAGGAAAAGTGGTGAACTTTATGACAATAATTGTGAAGGACAATTTAGGAATTGAACACAAACTTTCACTAAGAGTCAAGTGAGAGTCTGTTGACATAAAAATGTACAAACACAATTTAAAATATACATTGAAACTAAACTGTGCATCGTATATATAAAAAATCACCAAGGGTGATCAAAATTAGGTGAAATGATAAGAATACCAACACAATTGGATTTGTAATGCTCGCAATGATATTATATTTTTTACCTGACAATTTTGAGGGACAGAAGAATTGAGTTGTAAAGGAATTGTGACATAAATATTGACGTGCTGATGTGAATGCTTACAAAAGTGAAACACATTTTGAGATTGATGTGTGATGAAAATAATATTCTGTCCGTTCATCTTTTGTTAAAACCTCAAGTATGGCCAATTGCATTTTTGTTTAATTGATATATTTGCGACCCGAGTTATTTTATCTTCAACAATTATATTCTTTATAACAAAAGAAAGCTGTTTGTGATATATTCGCATAGGCATTCCTTTTTTTCTAATTTCTAAAGATAGTGTAACTTGTCTCTTAAATATGTTGTCATCTTTGGTGTGAAGTAGCCCTTATTCGCTTATGATATGAATGCTTAAGAGAATTGAAATAACACAAAAATATATTTTTTTAATTCACCAATAATGTTATTATAATGGAGCTGGGAAAGTTAAAAACGAGAGGTCTATACAAGTTTTTCTAGGAAGTTTTAGATCGACAAGTGATGCTTTTCTTATAGTTTCATGTTTTACGGATCGTGAAGCAATATTTATTTTTTGATTTAAAGCCTATGTTTTGCGTTATTGAAGATTCAAAATTGAGCCATCGTCGTTGCGTTTTCCCGTCCTGCATTTAGCCGTCGTTGTTTATCTTTGTTATTGCCAATAACCATTGCTGCGTTAGGCTCGCGATAATATTCGCTATTTGGTGCGAGATTTCTAAGCGTACAATAGGAAAGTGAATAGCGCTCCGGACTTCTAATCCGAAGGTCTAGGGATCTAATCTGGGCCGTGGATGCAATTTTTATTTTCTCTTGATATCTTTTTTCTTATATTGTGAAACATCTTATTATAATGAGGCTAGGAAAGTTAAAAACGGAGGGTCTATACTTACACGTTCGGAGAACGGGGCATCTACTAGTCTTAAGTTTGCCGAGAATAAACATTGCGTCTACCAAAGTAGCATACTATGTAAATAATGAAATCAATTTATTAGTCTGTGTGTAAATACGCGACTGGACAAGCCCTGCTTACGCATATATTCTGCCATAATTGTTATTGCCCCGAACAAATGTATATTCAATCATTATCTGTCTTATTAATAAAGAGTATGAGATGATTGACATCTTCGTAATCAAAGAATACTATCTAAAACGTGTCAAATACAAAAATTCGTACGAGTAACAATAACAACATTGGCATAACAACGCTGGCATAGAAGGAAAAAAGGACACTATAAAAGTGAAGCAATATCTAAAGAAAGTTGGACCATCCGTGTTGAATCTGTTGAAAATTGCGAACTAATTAGATACCATAACAAACATCAGGACAAATATGATACTATTTTGAGGACCATTTAATAACTTCATGGTTTTTACTTTAAAGGATGAATAAAAAGCCGTTCTTGAGGTCAAAGATACATCCTCTCTTATCAAACATTAAAATAAAATTATATGCCTATTGCATACTGTCAAGACATGAGTTTTTGAGGTTTACTTTATAATTGATCGATACATTTTTTTTATCAAAACAACATAAAACTCGAAACATGAGGTATCGGATAGAGTACACATATGACACAGAAAATAAAACAGTTTCTTACTAACCATATCAATATCATTAAAATGTAAAACAAAATAGCATACCTTCATTAAAAAAATGTAAAGAAAACAGCTGAAGGAACTTAAATTTTGGATTGCAATAAAAAAAAGAAATCCGACCGAAATTACAGTGCAGCTCAAACCGATTCATGAAGAAATTACGCGTTGTGCGCCAAGTTTTAGTTATTTCACAAATCAAGTTTTTGAATCCCACAGCTGACGCTAGTATAATTGAGCACACTATGTAAAATGCCAGAATATAAGTTTCGTTTCCGTACGACTGCCGTACGTTACATAAGTGCGCGATTCTGTTTTGAACGGAATGAAAAAATACTGACACCCAATAATGGAGGCTAAAGATGAGTACCAAAGACTAATAGAAAAGTACGTGAAAATGTCCTTTATTCATTAACATATATCATTTGATTTTAATAAGGATCTTTCCTTGTGTCATTTTACAACATCATATCACATGCCTTGTCTGTTTATTGTATATGTTTTGAGTTATCATGTTCAAACGATACATGCATACAAACAAGGGCGTCACAATATCCTCCTGTATCGGATAATATTAACTTTCAGGGATGTGGGTAGTGCTCACAAGTGTCGATAGTTTAAGATGCAAATCAGTTCGTTCAAAGACTGAACTCTGAGTGTTCTCCCTTTTTTTCAGAGACATTACAGCTCAAGTTCTATTATAAAAAGGTCCAGTCTTTGATTTTTCTATCAGACCACTCGGCGACCCACGTATAATTGGTCTCGTTCTTTTGTCGTGGAAACTCCTCAATAACTATTTTCTCGTCAATCCAGGCAGAAATACATTCAGGTCGGTGCACTGGTTGATGAACAAAAAAGTAAAATCGAACTAAGCAAAAGTTGACAGGTTCCCCTAAAGTACTGATCATTATTCAAACGAGTCTTGCAAAATGTATTTTATTGAACACCACCACTAGCAATTTTGGGTTTGGGTGACAGAATACATACAGGGATCACCCAGCGTGTTCAAAAAGAGGCTATAATTTGTGAATGCTTAATAAGTCTGAGACAATCAATGAACTTTCTAAAATGCTGTTTGTAAAAAGAGTATTTGCTGCTATCAAAAGTGCTGGAAGAATTTTATCATTTCATTCAGATTATTTGGATTTGATTATCGAAGATTATGATCATTTTTAAGAAGACAAAATTAAAACGCACAAAGTGTCTATAGGTCTACATTCGATATGCGATCGGTTCAGTATCAAAACTCTCCATGGAAGCATCCACAATGTTCCAATTGATACCACAATTGGTATTTTGTTTGTATTGTTCAACAATTGCCAAAAAAAGCAAAGACAACAAACATGGTAATTAAAAATGTTTACAGCCCGCACACATGTCATAGATGATAATATTTTATTCGAACTTTGTTTAAGATACAGATGCGATATTAACTTTCATTATGATTACAGTAGTATACAAGCATAATTATAATATTTATTGATGGTAGCACATTATCAAGCATTAATTGATTTTCCTTCCAAATAGATGTGTCACTCTTACGGAAATATCATTTTTAAGCGAATTCAATTCATATATAAGAAAAATAAATTCATCTTTCCTAAACAAGACTTTCTTTTTTCTTTTATAAACTAAATTTTAAATTGGATATGTGTTTTTTTAATCTCAGACGTTCCTTTTTTCAACGCCAATCGCAACGTGTACTCAACCAAGTTCATGAATGTAGTGTTTATAAATTAATATTGAGTAAGCTTGTTCAACATTTGAACAAATAAAGGGGCGTGTAGCAAGTTTAACAAGTCGTTCAGTTACATGAATATTAACACCATCATCCTACCTGGCGGATTCAATAACAAATATAATAAAGAAACCAGTTTTCTTTTACCAAAACATGCTGTATTTATATAAGTATGCGTTTTACATGGTTAATGGAATAAGATAACAATATGAACTAGAAAACAAAATTGAAAAGTCCAAAAAGGACACATTATTATAATTGACTAAACTATTAAAGAAGACAATTGTAAATGAAAGAAGACAAGAAGCTTGACATCCTGTTCCAGAAACAGATGATCAATGGATATCTCAAACAACAATCATGGCTAACACCAAGGTGGTAATTTCCAATGTGTATGTCATCTCTGCGAACCAGTATTTGTTTCTATGTTTGTTACATCCTATGAATAAGCTATAAAAGGGGGTGTTCTAATCAGTTGATATAATCGAATGCTATCCTCCTCAATGTATATCTTGCATAAAAAGTAGTATACTTATATAATGATTGTCCTTTATTGTCTCTTAAGAAAGACGCTTTATTGATATGTATGTCCAATACGGATGTCAAAGCATTTATGCTCAACATTCACTTGCCTCAGTAGATAAGATCTTATCAATAACATTTCACATTCTTGTTTGAGATGGCATGCATTATGATGAAGAATAAATGCATGAATATAAATAGTGGAAAATAATATACTAGAAAATATAGAAGGTTTTATGTATGGCGTTCAGCGCACGATGAATACTGTCTCAGTAAGATATATCTTAACCGATACAATATGTGTGAACAAAACTTATCGTCATCCAAAAGGTGTGACTAAAATGGGTTATAATATTCAAAGTTAATTCATGGTTATAACAATAATGCCCTTAATCGCGACATTGCACAATTGGATAAATATATATCAACAATTGACTTGATAATTGAAACCAGAAACTAGATGATTGAGGAGGAATGTCAAAATGTGTACTGAATGAAGAAAACGGCGGAAAATGATCGATTTGAAAGTGTTAAAAGCGATTGTCAACACTGGTTTGCCAAAGAATAAAACAAACTACAGTCTTCTCCATGCTCATAATCAAAATTATTTTTTTTAAATATTTCCTGTACAATTTATTCAATGTTTAGTCTACAATCCCACAATGTAAATTCTTGAACAATGTTTTGTTTATTTTCAAAACTTCACAATTTGCTCGCAAACATGAGGAGACTAAGCTGCAGTGTCCAATACATGATCAATGACAATTTGATTTCCGCTATTCCGCTTAAAAGCATACTCCCCCTGGTATACGGATCATCGATGTATTTTCATTATATTTCTGTGCTGAACTGTGAAGGTTTCTACTTAGGATTATTAAAATAAGATAGATCTCGTCTACATATTTCTTGAACACAAATTAAATTGAAATATTTTGTGAATGTGGAAGTAGAATTAGAATCGTGCTGGCACTAGAACTATGTGCCTCTCGATTAAGTTATGTCTTTTCCAGTCGTATAAATCAAAAGAAGTCGTTAGTCTGTGAAGGATCAATCAGGAAAAAATGAAAAAATCATGAATGAAATCATTACTTGTTGTCCATTACTTTTGCTCCAGTCGTTTCTAATGTTATATTCTTACAACAACACTGCGATAGAAATTTAAGGTGAAATATATTTGTAACGCAAAACCTTAGAAGTAGGGTGTAGGGATTGGGCCTTACACAAAATATACATCTGAATCATTATCTAAGTTAAGACACTTTACTTTTTTTTAAAGATACACCTATGATCTGTTGTTTCGTTTACTGGTTTATTGTCTTCTATTTATGTGGCCCTGTGGGTGCATGGGCCTGATGAGCTATTATTGTTTGATTACATAAACCAGTAACTATGTTTATCAGATGTTTTTAAATTGTTATTTTTTTCGAATTTAAAATAAGAAAATACAATTCATCGTTATTTAAGTGAGAGTTTTCTTGAATTAATATGTTATACACCTAGCTTATAGAACAAAAATAACTATCGATTGAAATAATCTTCGTCAGACACTATCTTGTTGAAAAGGATATAAAGTAAAAAGGTTATTCTTTTACTGCAATGTTGTAATGATCCATTGAGTCATGATATAGACATTTGTACAATTGATTTCGGTAGTCTAACATCGGAGTGTTGAGGCTAACGGGTGAGATGTAATTAAACATTTATCAGTTTACTAGTTTATGAAGATTTTTAGTAGATGTGCTATAAACAGCTGTTATCAAACCCAATCCTACTATTTTGGGATATTCATGTGGAGCTGTTTTTTAAAGATATACATTGGTGTTTAAATACTTCAAATCACTTAAGTCAAGTCAACCTGTAACATAGATGTTGAATGACGTTCAAATCACTCAAGTTAACCTGCAACATAAAAAATACATTTGTGGTAAAAGACTTCAAACCACTCAAGTAAATTGTAAAGTATATACATTTTATAAAGGGATCAAATTTGTATTACTTATTATTATTAAGGGGATGTGCGGGTGGACCATTTGTCAAATTATTTTTGATCGTATTTTTTTTATTTTAAATCTCCCCTATCCGATAAAAAGTCAAAATAAATGAAAAATGCTCATAAATGTTGTAAAATTCAATTTCTAAGATGGTCCTACACTGCAAAAAACGTACTTTAAAATCCCAAAAGGGGCATAATACTGTGTCAAAAATGTTTTTTCAAGAAAAATAGACAACAGCTTTTCAGGGACCCAAAAATTACGCCTCTGTACAAGATTTCATATTTCTATCTTTGACGATGGAACCACAGCGTGTTTGCAAAAAATTAACAAAGACATATAGCAAAATACTCAAAGGGGCAATAACTCTGTTTTTATTGATTATACATTTTTTAGACTGTTTTGGCTTATATTTTTCTTAATCAATCGCCGATTTTGATGAAACATAGCTTCAAAAATACGTCTTGAATATGACTTCAATGATAAAGAGAGATATCCTTTTGCTTCTTAGCCATAATGATACTGTACAAGAATGTTATTATATTTTTATATAGTGAAAATTTCACGTCAATTTTCACTGATTAAAATAGAATATTTGAACAGATCTCTCGATATCATTGAAGCCCTATTCAAGCTATTGAACATCAAAATTGGTTGATAATCAAAAAAGATATAACAAAGATAAAAAATCAAATATGGCTACCATTTTCACCGCTTCCATGGCAACCGTGGACAATTTGAATTTTTAATTAATATGTATTTTACTATCCAAGGGTTGTTTGAATATGCAATGAAAGATATGCTAGGATGCATATAATACATTGTTTTCAGTCGCACATCCCCTTAAGAAAGACAAAATGTATACAAAATTCGTACAAAATAGTCATTTTCGTGCTGCATCTAGGTAACATTGTTATTTCGATTATTGTCTTTTGTTTTGTCAGTGTGATATTCGAGTAAAAATTGCAAGCTAATAACATGACCATAAGATTAGGAAAAAGAAAGCATCTTCGTGTCAACAACCTAATCCAGATATTGTAGAACAGTTAACTGACAGAAGTTGGCACATTTTGATTCATTAATACATTCTCGGCTTAACCGTCGTTGTCGAATCGTTGATGCAATTGTAGACGTAATATCATTTAGTCAAATAATAACTAGCATGCATGTGTCAACATGAAAACAATAGTTTTGCAATATCAGGTTCGTTTTCTTTCTTAAAATCATAATATTTTCAAAAGGCATTGCAATTCCCTAATAAATCTTCCTACCTATCTCCCAGAATGTTATTTATTATTGTAGTTTTAAAAAGAAATACTCCATGGACTTGAAAAGACGAATATAAGATTATCAAAGGGTCAGAAAAAGAAAACTTGCAGATGTGTCAATAGTGCAAACCAGTAACCTAAGTACTTTCTAAACAAACAAAAAGTATAACACAGAAATATTTCAAAAAAGGTCAAAGATGCGCTTAAATAAAGCAAAGAACGGATGACATTGCAAGAAGTACGTGTCTGACGTGGCTTTAAAGGAAAGCCAGCTTTACGAGCATATCCCTTGTGGCAGATTACAATGTATCGGTGATTGTAGCAATGGCGACAAGTACGTAATTAGAATCAAAAGAAGCCATTTGTCTTCAATGGGACATGTAGATCATGCAAAACACCGATTGAGCGAATAGTGATTTAGCCAATTAACTTCCCTTGAGTCATATACTTTCACTGTAGATTAGTATTGTATGAGCCGCTGGAGAATAAATCCTACACAGTTCTGCATATAACATGCACATACCCATAAGTGATAGAGCAGAGGTCGTATGATAAGAGATTTTCCCCTCAATAGATAGTGGAATTTTATCTATCAATAGATGATTTGGTATGATAAG
>JAUUEB010250265.1:0-13331 GCA_032362205.1 Clione limacina | reverse complement strand
TTGCAATTTTATCATCACAAATATTCAAAAGTGGCAGTGAAAAACTCAATATTTCTACAAAAAATATAAGTTTAAAAGTTTTAAACACCTGGTACTTCCTCTAGTGTTCTAAATGTGAAAGTATCAAAAATAATACCTTCCGGCGAAAATGTTCATTCATTATAATAGATTTGGTGCGCATCAAATGTAGCGCTGTGTTGAACATCCGTATCGTTGGTGTCATGTCATATTTTGAAGTAAAAAAAGTAAACCAATATTGTTTGAAAATTATTCTAACAAGCAGCACAAATTAAAACTGCTGAGACCCCCAAATGAAAGTTGCTTAGGTATTTAGAGACCTTTTAAAATTAGTATGGGATTTTTTGAAGTCCTGCTTTTCGCTGGGGAGCTGAGCAAAGATTAGTATGAAATTCTCAAATCACCCCTAGACCAACAAACGTCTAGTAGGAGAAAAGTACAAAAACATGTGTGTTTTTTCTCACTGGAACAACTATATGTACAAGTGTGTTGAATTTTGTAATTTTCCTCTTAAAACTTCTGAGGTTTCACAGCTAAAAGTTGCAACATTCTCTAAGCAACCTGATGAGAGTAGTGGATGGACTCTTAAGTTACACTAATGAGACATAATACTTAAAAACTGTACTGTATAAGGATGAGTGATTTTGCAGTTGAAAACTAATTTAGAATTGTTTTAACATTTTTAGAGATGTCAATTATTTGTTTATCAAAGCATAAGTTGTGAGAGTATTGAAAATGTTAATTATATTTCATTTACAATCTATAATCATTTTCACTTGTTATGTATTTCTCTTTCTCAGTTTGCAGCTTTTTCAAATGATAATTTTTATGTGTTTGTCAGCTTATGTGATATTTGTAACCCCTGCATTCAACACAAACAGCTGTATGTGCTTTTGTCTTCTTTTCTTTCAGAGCTGTGTTGAAATGTTTACCAGATCTCTCTACCATGAATATAGTGGTAAAGGAATTACATTCCAGGTAAGCAGGTTATGAATATTGTCAGGCGCTAAGAGTAGTATTATGATAGATAATATATTCTATTGGACTGTATAAGATTAAAAATCAAATGAGTTTGAGGGGTTAGGTTTTTAAATAGAATAGCTAGCTTATATCTTTTTTGTGAACAAGAACTTTTGTTAACAATTTCTTAAGGCTAATGGTAAATTATTTTATTTTTCAAAGTATAGTTAAACGACATTACTTTTTTTCATCTGAATTTTAAGATCAAATAACTGACATCCAACGCTATCATTCTACTCTGAATCCCCTAATAGACAGGTCCGCAGGCCCCTGTGTATTTTTTGAAGGAAATTCCCCCCCACCCCCCTTAGGCTTATTAGCACTCCCCTTCTATTCAATTTGACACATCAGTTGTGGATCAAAGTATGTGGCAAATATTTGATCTAGGAACTTTTTGTATCAGCTTAAGAACTATATGTAAATCTGTGTCATGGGTAAATAATGCATGTTTCGTTTTATATTAAACTATTTGTGAAAATTATTTATTTTATGTCCCTTACAGTGCATAAGACCTTACTTTGTAGTGAGCAAGTTGAGCAAATTCAGGAAGCCTACTATGTTTATACCAACTCCAACAACTTTTGTGAAGAGTGCCTTGAGCACAGTAGGACTCGAGACAGTCACCACAGGCTATTGGGCCCATGCAATTCAGGTTTGTTCAACAAGATATTTGTACAGTGTTCTCTGTCTTATAGAATAATTCAAAGGATGTTTTTTAATTTTGGGTTGACCCTTGATAATTAATGCTTTCGGCAAAAACAGCCATTTGTGACTTATCTTAAAAAGAAAAGGATTGGTATGTCTGGTTCTGAAAAAAAGTTTTGTGGTGGTCGATGGGAGTAAATTTTTAAGTATTTTTCTGTATTTTTTTAGTGCGCATCGCACATTGTCTACCATTTCTGTTTCGGACAGATGCCGCACTTTTCATGAACGCACTGGTGCGACTTTTGCTATTAGGAAGCGCTTTGTATATGGTGTGCTCACGAACAAACTTGACGTACTGCACAATATTTTCCTGAATCGGTTAAAGCTGTGCTATAATTGTTATAGTTTTTCTGTAGTATTGATTGCAATCCAAGCAGTAATTTAATTTAATTTACTCAATTCGTTTTTCTAAACATATTTTGATTAAGTGGGTTTCTTTAATTTTACAATTAAGTGATGCTGACATGGTTTAGTATAGTAAGAAACTGTTTTATTTTAAATAGTGTAAGATTTGTACTCTTTCTTTATGAGTACTCATGTTTCTATTTAGTAGAATTTCATGATAGGGACTGTTCAAATTAAATCTTACCTCAAAGAGGGGGGAGGGGTCTTAGATCTCTGTAAGAAAAGTGTAAGAAACAGGGAGGGGTCTTATCAGTCCCCAAGCTTCACTTTTTGAATAATTTGCCGTAAATCCCCTTAACATAGCTCTGAAATGCACTATTTAGCTTCCAATTTTCAAAATTTTCCTCAACCCCTTAACATAGCTTTAAATTGCACCATTTACCTTCCATTTTTCAAAATAATCCCCAATCTGCTTTCATATAGCTCTAAAATGAACCGTTCACATTCCATTTTCAAAATTTTCCACCACCCCACTTAGCATAGCTCTAAAATTCATAATTTAGCTTACACCCCACCGGACCTTGGGTGGTGTTTTCTTTTTCTGATCCCACAATGGCTTTAAATTCCATGTAAAGCTTCAATTTTTTAATAATTTCCCCCGGCCATCGTTAACATAGCTCTGTCAAATGTAAGAAAGGTGTAAGAAGGGGGATGGGGTCAACAACTTTTTTGAACAGCCCCATAGGGAAAAAAAGCCATAATTTTGTTTTATTTTCCCTGGTTTAGTGTGTTTTCCAGTAAATATCACTTGCTTCCTTATTTGAGAGTCTTGTAACAATTTATTCTATTTAATATGTTATTTTCTTCCTTTTACAGGATTTCTTTGTGAGTATGGTACCAACAACAAAGGTCTTCTCTCTCATGATGGACGCAAGAAATAGGGCGTTGAAGAAGAAAACAGCGGCAAAATCTGAATGATCGTACAATTTTTCCATGACTAGTTCTCAGAGCTAACTTGTGTTTGGGATGTGTTGTTTGTGTGTTGATTGGTTTGATACAGTAATCAACTTGTGTTGATTACAGATCTATCAAAACTCAGAGAATAATATATTTGTGTTTCATTTTTCACATTTTGTCACCTTTTCAAAAATAAAATTCTTAAAAAAATGCCAGTAGAACATCTGTTGATGATTTATACTCAAAAGCTTACTTAACTGCACATTCTGTTATGTGTAGAAACAAATAAATTATCAATTTTTTAATGTAGATAGTCTCAAAATTGTTTTTTCATCTCACTGCATAGAAATTGGGGCCATATTGGAAATGTGAAATTATCCGTTGATATTCTTTTTACTAAAAAGCTTAACTGTACATTCTGGTATGCATATTAACAACTTATCGAATGTTTGTGTCAATTGAGTCAAAATTGTTTGATTTATCCCACTGCATAGAAATGACAGCCATATTGGACGAGTGACGTTGAGTTGTTGTCTGTTGATCGCTTTCACTCGAAAACTTAAATGCACACTCTGGTATGTAAACAAACAAAATATTAATTGTGGCTAATAGATAAGTAAATAAGTGTTTATTTTTCTAGTGAACTAGGGACTTTCTAGTAGAATAAGATGAATGTTTTAACATCACATTTTACATCAAAATGTAAAGCCACCAGAACTCTCCCAATTTGCTTGAGATGTTAATTCAACCCAAACATTGTGAATAGAGTTGATTTCTTTTTAAGTTAACCTTTCAACTTGAACAAAAAGATACTATTCCTGTAGACCTGTAACTAATTAGGTTCCACATGTTCAGACCATAACTTCATGATCGATATCAGTGCACTCCTAGTAAAGACACTTAAATCTTGTGTTCCAAATTAACAATTAATTTGTCATACTAAAATAATGGTTAGCATTATTTTTCAATTTGGATTGATATGTGACTACACATGCTCAAAGAAATAATGTGATGGCTTTACACATGATTATGTCTTTGTGTAACATTATTTAATCAAATTTTGATAGATCTGATGTTGAAATGGTCCTCATTGACCTCATCTTGACCTTAGAATTTAGAAATGACCACAGAATTAAATTTCATGCACCTCAAAACATACATATAGATGTCAAACCATACAGCTAGTAGCTATTTTAAAGTTTTCTTTCGGCAGTGGCCATCTTTAATTTATACCAATTAACCAGGCATAACAATAATAAGTCTACTTTTCTTGAACATTATGCTCCTGGCATAAAGGCACCAATTGATACATTCGTTAAAATAATAGACCTTGCTGATATTTACATAAATGAACTATTTGTCCGTGGATTATCCTGTTTCAAGATAAAAAAACTTTCTGTCACTTTAAAAAGGAAACCTTTCAATTGAAAATAAGAGGTTTGGCCAAATTCATAAACCACCATTAAACATGAAAAATCATTTTCTAAATAAGTTTGTGTGTAGGGACAAGTTTAATTGTTTTTAAAGAGTATGTGACTGCAAGTAGTGCAATGATATCAAGCTATTTCACCACAAGCCTACAGGGGGAAACGTGAGCTGATGCTTTTTATACAAAATGAATGAAAGTCAAATTCAATGAGTAAATAATTCATTTTATTTACATAATTAGATGCACAAAATAGTTACATGAATGATAATATGATATATCTTGAAGCATTTTGTCTTTTTGCTCAATACTGACATTGGTAAAAGACCGCTTTATAATACACAAGCAAATATACAAATAACATAAAAGATAGTTTTTCAATTTTTAACAAAGAATAGCTGACACACATAAATTAAAGGGTAGGATTATTTTTATAGTTTTTTAGAAACTCCTTTCCATACCTTAAAAGGTTTGTCAAAAGTTGTAACATATATTTTGTCAAAAGACTGCCTACAATATTCCTGCATATTGTTAAAGTTATAGGCATCATGATCAAACATGGCCAATTAATTTTGATATTAGACTTGACAAATGAAGCACACAATGGAAGAACTAGTGATATCACATTTGTGAAATCTGTCATTAAAGTTGATGTATTTCAAAATATTCAAAACTTGCATTGTCAAGACTTCTTAAATGTGACATCAGTAGCTTTTTATTGAGCCCTTCAAATTATACACTACATCTGTTTTTGTTATTCTTAGCATTGTCATACACGATAAATGAACATGTAAAATATCTATCAGGAACATTTGTTTGTTTTAGACAAACGATTCCAATAATATGACAGCTAAGCTAGTAAAAAAGCCAATTAGTTTTCCCATTGGAAACAGCTTTTGTCAAATTATCATTTCTTTTGTAAAAACAGAAGTATTTAAATTTGATATTAAATTTCTGAAAAAGAACCTTGAAATTTACAATTTAAGAAAATTATTTTTGACAAGCTCTATAATTTGAAAAAAAATATATTTAAGGAAATAAAAAGTGATCTTCATGATTTTCAATTACCACATTTTGAGTTTTTTTCTTAAATTACTTCAATAAAAAGAAAGTTAGTAGCTATTGCAAAAGTTTTAGTTTGTTTTTCCCATGATGGCAATCCATCCAAATAAACCAAACTGAACAAAGTTTCTGACCGCCACTAGAATGTTCTAGTTATTGTCACCCCTCTGAAGACATCTAAGCATGGTAGCTGTATTCATTTAATTACTATGGAAGTACAATAAATCAAACATTATGCTGCTGCATAAAGGCATTAATTGATGTTAGAATAACAGACCTTGATGCCATGCACATATTAATTCAAAGCTTCATTCACACAATGGAATAATATTTTGAGATTTTTTATGGCTTTCACCCATTTGCAATCTAATAAACTTTCTGTCATATTTTACAAACATCTTTTCAATCTTCTAAATATTTTTTAGTTGGGAAATATTATTTTTTTAGGTCTTGCAATTGCAAGTAATGTAAACGATATCAAGCATTTGAGCTGAAACGACTATTAATTGTTTGTAAGAAGTCAAATTAAGGAGTAAATAGTTGATTTTAATTACATTATTATATATCTGAAGGCACAAATTGTTACATGAATGTTGATACAAAATATATTGAAGCATTTGATCAGTCCGCGATACACATACATTGTCAAATGATCATTTTGCAATACACAAGCAAATATGCATACAGTAAACAACGGTTACCAAAGAATATTCACTCACTAATGCAGTTTAAATCTTGCCTTGCAAGAGTTGTAGGAATAAATAATTCTTAATGTTCTTTTCAGCTAAAATCGGAATACTCCTTTTAAATCGAAACTACTAAGTGACCAGAAAAAAGGTATCCAAAGAAACGTTAATAACTTTTCCATTTTTTGGCAAACCACACAAAAAGTGATTAGAAGGTAAGGTAGTTGTTCAACATATTGCATTAGTTGCAAATTTATAAATATGTCCACGATTCAATGATATTGCTGGTCAAATCGAACAATTTGATGCACCCAAAAGAACTTTTGCTTCAAAAGTTTACTCCCAATCTAGGCGCAATCTATGAAAACAGCTAGCATTTTTTCAAAGACGCAAAAAGGTACTTAAATGATCGCATTGTCTCATTCAGTTAGCATCAAGCTACTGGATGATAGTTTTTTTTATTACAGTTTGTTATAAGTACCCAAAATGCTGTATTTTTGCTTTGAGAATACAGAGAAGGTTACATGAAGTATATCATATAAAACAAATCAGGTATGCTGCATAACCTTGAAAAATTCGAGTTGTTCCTTTTGTTGTTGGAATGTTTCCAATGATGTTTTTAACATATTTTTGTATGACATTTTTCTGATCACCTGGTCTGTATAAAATTAAAGCAAAAGGACGCTACCATGGATTTTGGCTTAACCATTGTTTATTATATAACATAAAAGATAAATCTGATTATAAACATAGATTTAGCTAATACACATAATTCAGAAACTTAGATATTCATTATTGTAGTTTATGTTTTCTTTTAACTCTATTTACATAGCTTAAACATTGTTGTCAAAAGTTACAACATTAATAATTTATCAGACTGCAATATTTCTGCATAAAGGTAAAGTTATTGCCATCCTGATCATACACCACAACTTGATTTAATATAGGACTTTTCAAAGGAATTGCACAATGGAAAAACTTGTGACATCACAATTCATTAAATCTGAAGTAAAGATTGGGATATTTCAAAAGATATAATATATATATATCAACTTATTATAACAAATTCTTCTGTTCTGTATTTTCAAACCCCAATATATCAAAACTAATTTTTTTAAAGACGCAGGAGTCAGTGATCACTGCATATATCCTACACAGCAAATTATGTCATATAAATCAGTCTCATGGATTCTCTTTAAAAGTAAGAGATAATAAGATGTGCATTATACATATAACATTGTATAAAGTACACACGTAATATTGAACAAAAGACAGTTTACATTTAAGAAAAGACACATATAACATTTTGAAAGAAAAGACACAGACTACATTTAACAAAAGGCACATATTACATGTTAAAACAAAAGACACTTTACATATAAGAAAAGACACATATAACATTTTGAAACAAAAGACACAGACTACATTTAACAAAAGAGACATATTACATTTTAAAACAAAAGTCACAGGTTACTATTAAGAAAAGACACATATTACATTTTAAAACAAGTGGCTCAAGTTAAATTGTAAGAAAAGACACATATTAAACTTAAAAACAAAAGACAAATATTACATTTAAGAAAAGTCACATATTACATATTTAAACAAAAGACACTGTTAACATTTAAGAAAAGACACATATAACATTTTAAAACAAATTGCTCAAGTTAAATTGTGAGAAAAGACACATATTTAACTTAAAACCAAAAGACACATATTACATTTAAGAAAAGTTACATATTACATTTTTAAACAAAAGACACAGTTTGCATCAAGGAACAGCCACATATTACTGTTTAAAACAAAGGGCACACATAACATGAAAGAAAAGACATATTGCAATAAATATGAACATCAAACAAACACAAGCATTACACCATATATTAACAATAGAAGATATTACATTTAACAAAATACAATCCTTATCTTAAACCAAAGACACACAATATTAATAAACGACACACTTTATATAAAACAAAAAAGCTCAGTATACATATAAGATTAAAGGTTCACATAAACACTAAACAGAAGTTTAATATTACATTGAAAAAAGACACACATTGCATTAAACAAAAGACATGATTACAATTAAGAAATTGCACATTTTGTTTAACAAAAGAACAAGATTACATCAGATTAAAAAAAATCACATTACATTGAACAAATGACGAAAAAATACACAGACCAAAGATATTAAGCAGAAGACATTTATTATATCTTTCAAAACATATAACAATAAGAAAATAAATGCTTGACATTAAAGAAACAGCAGATATTTCAATGCACGAAATTCACACATAACAAGGCAGAAAACATTATAAAAGAAATATGTACCACATGGCACTTAATTGATGACTGTCATCTTTCTTTGCTGTGTTATTTCCCATATACAATCAGCTTATATCATACAGATTCTACTATTGCCTTAGGTACAATTGATTTACATGTTGGATATACAATTATTAATTCTAAAAAAATAATGTTCCGATTTAAGTAATGTACTAAGCAAAAAACCTCTATGGTCCTGTAAAAACATATATTCATAAAGTCACGAACAAATTGTAACACCACTTTATCTTAACCATGACCGTTATTATTTCATTAAATACTGCTTTTTGATAGCATAAATATTGTAATGCTAGGATATCAAACATCAAGACATGAACTAAAAAATATGGAGAAATAAAATTCTTATTCAACTGTTATTTAAGATTATAAAATAGTTATAGATTTGCAGTTTTCATTAAAGTATAAACTTTCAATGGCTCTGATTTCCATGAGTGGCGTTTTGATCAGTTTGAAAAATGTCTTGAGACAAGACCAAAATCCCACTCGCTTTGGAAAACCAAGACACCGAAAGGTAAAACTTCTAATCATCATACATTTTCCTAAGTTTACTTTGATTTGTTAAATTTTAAAATAGTTAGCCTTTGAACTTCTTCATGTGTATGTGAGGGTGGCATTATTTATACGTTAGTTCTTGGATCTTTTATCGTTTGTTGTATTTCATCTACTTCTAAAAGATCATAATAATAATTGTAAGCAGTTTTGAAATAAGTTGATAAACAATTGAAATAATTAGCAAGTTCGTAAGACGTAATGTCATACGTTTTTTGCAGAACATTACATCCATATACGTAAGCTTCGCGTATGTTCCTATAAGCAACTGTGAGTTTAGCACTGTAGTCTGCTATTCCACGTTTACTTGGAACATAAACCACCTCAACGGCCCCTTTCACGCACACTTTCCATAAATTGGCCAACTGTGTCAGGGTCTTACGCAACATTTTCCTAGCCTTATCATAAGCCTCCGTAGCAGTCTCTTTGCTTACTTTCTCGATATCTTTGACAACTTTATACACGGTTAGTTTTGCATGAACTGGAGCTGCTGTTGTACCATTTTCTGATTGTACCACGCCACCTTCCGGATAGACCTTGATGACCTCTGTCTCTCCTCCACTCACTTTGTCTGGTTTCCTTGTCGCTCTTATCAGTTCCACACTTCCATCAAGTCTGGGTTTACTTGTATAATAATAAGAATTTTTACCCTCGACTATGTTTATATTCGTATTGTTTGTGATACGGTTTTGTTTTGGAACAAGTATACCCCGTACAAGCTTTACTTTGCCATTAGGACCCATGATAGGGACAAAAACTATCGGGCGTTTTTTAGATGGATACGTTTTGTTTGGATTTAAAATGATTACCCCTCTAGGAGGCCCTCTATATATTGGTGGACGTTTTGTGGATAGTGGCCACTTTGTGAGATATAGCGTTGTGCCTACATTATCTACAGCTGTTGTTACAGGGGTGGGCACAGTTGTTACATCCACGTGTGTTGTTGTCACAGGGGAAGATGCAGTTGTTGTAGTCTCATCGTCTGTCAATATTGTTGAAACTGTGTTATAAAATAAAGTTGACACCGACGAAAAAATGTCGACTTGTGGAGATGTAGTCGGTTTTGATTCTGTGGTTGAGTTCTTTTGAATCTTGAGCGGGTCAGTTTGAGTAGTAGAACTTGGAGAGGACTCTTCATCTGGTGATATTGTCGTGAGAGTACTATGGAACCATGTAACCACGGTCTCTAGGCTTGAACTTAACAGTCCTGGTCCTTCTGATGAAGATGTCGTGGAGCTTGCTCTCAGTGAATGATCCAAACTGGTCGTTTGTGTTTGGCTAGTTGTTGTGCTGTGTGGTTTGACGGTAACATTTCCTACCTGATGCGTTTCAAGACCGATTTGCATTTTGCTAGTTGTTGTTTTATGTGGTTTTACGGTAACATTTCCGACCTGATGCGTTTCAAGACCGATTTGCATTTTTCTCGTTGTTGTCTTGTGCGGTTTTACGGTAACATTTCCGACCTGATGCGTTTCAAGACCGATTTTAATTTTGCTCGTTGTTGTCTTTTGTGGTTTTACGGTAACATTTCCAACCTGATGCGTTTCAAGACCGATTTTAATTTTGCTCGTTGTTGTCTTGTGTGGTTTTACGGTAACATTTCCGACCTGATGCGTTTCAAGACCGATATGAATTCTGCTGGTTGTTGTCTTATGCGGTTTTACGGTAACATTTCCGACCTGATGCGTTTCAAGACCGATATGAATTTTGCTCGTTGTTGTCTTGTGCGGTTTTACGGTAACATTTCCGACCTGATGCGTTATAAGACCGATTTGCATTTTGGTTGTTGATGTCTTGTGTGTTGTTGACTCGACCGTTGGACTTGTCTCAGGCGTATCTGTAGACTCGACCGTTGGACTTGTCTCAGACGTATCTGTAGACTCGACCGTTGGACTTGTCGTAGACGTATCTGTAGACTCGACCGTTGGACTTGTCGTAGACGTATCTGTAGACTCGACCGTTGGACTTGTCTCAGACGTATCTGTAGAATTGACCGTTGGACTTGTCGTAGACGTATCTGTAGGCTCAACTTTGGGACTCGATATATCACCAGGAAAATCACCTGATTTGTCCCCAGAAACATCGCCAGAAACATCACCTGATACATCCCCAGAAAAAGCACCAGATATGTCACCAGAAATATCACCAGACATGTCACCAGAAACATCACCTGATATGTCACCAGAAACATCTCCTGATACATCACCAGAAACATCACCTGAAAAATCACCAGATATGTCACCAGAAACATCACCAGAAACATCACCAGAAACATCGCCTGATACATCACCAGAAACATCACCCGAGAGATCACCTGATACATCACCAGAAACATCCCCAGAAACATCACCTGATATGTCACCAGAAACATCACCAGATATGTCACCAGAAACATCACTAGATATGTCACCAGAAATATCACCTGATATGTCACCAGAAACATCACCAGAAACATCGCCTGATACATCACCAGAAACATCGCCTGATACATCACCAGAAACATCCCCAGAAACATCACCAGATACATTCCCAGAAACATCACCTGATACATCACCAGAAACATCACCAGATATATCTCCAGAAACATCACCTGATACATCACCAGAAACATCACCCGAGAGATCACCTGATACATCCCCAGAAACATCACCTGATACATCACCAGAAACATCGCCTGATACATCACCAGAAACATCACCCGAGATATCACCAGAAACATCTCCCGATACATCACCAGAAACATCCCCAGAAACATCACCAGATACATCCCCAGAAACATCACCTGATACATCACCAGAAACATCACCAGATATATCACCAGAAACATCGCCCGATACATCACCAGAAACATCCACAGAAACATCACCAGATACATCCCCTGATACATCCCCAGAAACATCACCTGATACATCACCTGATACATCACCAGAAACATCACCCGAGAGATCACCTGATACATCCCCAGAAACGTCACCTGATACATCACCTGATACATCCCCAGAAACGTCACCTGATACATCACCTGATACATCCCCAGAAACATCCCCAGAAACATCACCAGAAACATCACCAGATATGTCACCAGAAATATCACCGGATATGTCACCAGAAATATCACCAGAAACATCGCCTGACACATCACCCCAGATATCACCAGAAACATCACCCGATACATCACCAGAAACATCACCAGAAACATCACCAGATACATCACCAGAAACGTCACCAGAAACATCACCAGATACATCACCAGAAACATCACTAGATATATCTCCAGAAACATCACCTGATACATCACCAGAAACATCACCCGAGAGATCACCTGATACGTCCCCAGAAACATCACCTGATACATCACCAGAAACATAACCAGATACATCCCCAGAAACATCACCTGATACATCACCAGAAACATCTTCTGATACATCACCAGAAACATCACCCGAGAGATCACCTGATACATCCCCCGAAACGTCACCTGATACATCCCCAGAAACATCCCCAGAAACATCCCCAGAAACGTCACCTGATACATCACCTGATACATCCCCAGAAACATCACCAGATATGTCACCAGAAATATCACCTGATATGTCATTAGAAATATCACCAGAAACATCGCCTGAGATATCACCTGAGAGATCACCTGATACATCACCAGAAATATCACCCGAGATACCATAAGAAACATCACCCGATACATCACCAGATATATCTCCAGAAACATCACCTGATACATCACCAGATATATCTCCAGAAACATCACCCGAGAGATCACCTGATACATCCCCAGAAACATCACCTGATACATCACCAGAAACATTACCAGATATATCTCCAGAAACATCACCTGATACATCACCAGAAACATCACCCGAGAGATCACCTGATACATCCCAAGAAACATCACCCGATACATCGCCTGATACATCACCAGAAACATCGCCCAAGAGATCACCTGATAGATCACCAGAAATATCACCCGAGATATCACCAGAAACATCGTCCGATACATCACCAGAAACATCCCCAGAAACATCACCAGATACATCACCAGAAACATCACCTGATACATCCCCAGAAACATCACCTGATACATCACCAGAAACATCACCAGATATATCACCAAAAACATCGCCCGATACATCACTAGAAACATCACCTGATACATCCCCAGAAACATCAGAAGATATGTCACCAGAAACATCACCCGA
>JAUUEB010250154.1:0-13331 GCA_032362205.1 Clione limacina | reverse complement strand
TTTTCTTTTTAAGACCTCCCCATCAACATAGCTCTTAAATCAATTTTTAGTTTTCTTTTTTCCCATACCCTCCCTTAACATAGCTCTAAAATGCACGATTTACCTTCCATTTGAAAATAAAACAAAAGTGTCCAATGCCTTCAAATATCACTTGTGTTACATAACTTTCTGCACATTGATACCAGTTATAGTGGAAAAATTATAATTTAAGTGGGGGTCATTGTTAGATAGGGAGAGGTTGGTAGGGTGGTCACGGGACAACCCTGTATGAAAGCCTAGGGGCCCCACCCTAGGTTAATCCGGACCTTACTGAGACGATTGTAAATATTTACTTGTTTTTGCAC
This sequence comes from Clione limacina, assembly GCA_032362205.1. Taxonomy (NCBI): domain Eukaryota; kingdom Metazoa; phylum Mollusca; class Gastropoda; order Pteropoda; family Clionidae; genus Clione; species Clione limacina. The sequence goes on along the minus strand of JAUUEB010250154.1, from coordinate 12,987 downwards.
TATGACATTTAGTGCCTTAGTTATGGTCCAATATGACCGGTGTGATGTCGTGAAAAATGTGCAGAAACAAACAAGTTAATAATGATGGTATTTTTTTCTTTTTGTCTCACTCGGGATTTTCATCATACTTTGACTGCAGGTTTGGCAAGCTTAAAAACCATATTAAGAGAGTAGGATTTCTGTGTTCATTTCAACTCACAAATATAAGCTATTCAATAAAATGAATTACATACCTGAACACACTTAACAGAATGTTTAATATTTTTATGTTTCAGGTTCTATGAGATATAGATTTCTAGCAGCCTTTGAGAATATGCAGTTTGAAAACTTCAAATTTTCGGCTTTTGGGATTGAATAAGTCTGCCCTGAGTCTTTGACGAACCTGCAATCATCAGACAAAGGATTCCCTGACAGTTTCTCAACCCCGCTTCTAGAGAACTAAAATCCAGACTCTTAGGTTGCCAAGAAGACATTATTCAAATATGAAAATAACTTATTCATAATTTATTACTGCTGTGTTGTGAAGAGTCAGTGATCAGCGTTCGTTATTTATAACTTCAAACTTATTGTGTGATTAGCTTGTTATTTGACGAGAAATGACAAAGATGATCTTACAGTAAATTCTCAAATTCAAATCTGGCTGAAAACAAATAATCAAGAAGACACTATAATTATTAAATAAAGTTTAGTTGATTATGACTCATAGCAAAGTATAAATGTTGCCATTGGATATTTCAAGACAACTTAGAAGATAAAGTTTTTAGAGGATCTTTTGATAAAATTATTGTTATTAGCAGAGTCAGGATTATGGAGAAACTAAATCACAAAAGTAGCAAAATTGTTCATCAAAGAAATAAGAACAAGCCATTGAACAGGAGATGGTTCTTGAAGATAAAGAAATCACTCAGTAATGCTAATAAATGTTTAGATAAAAGCTTAAATGATAATTGTAGAAACAACTTTGACACTACAAGAAACATTGATTTGTTGAATGTTTTGAACAAGAGCAAAGATCAACTGTGTTTGTTCATAGAAAAGATCAAACCAAAGGACAACAACCAGAGCATTTTCACAAACACAGGATGGAAAAACAAGCAAAACTTGAGGGAAACAAGAAATGATGAAGATTCCAGATCAAGGAACATGTTTAATAACAGGCAACATTTGTCTGAGAAATGTTTATTCAGTCATGGTTTTGATGATTCAGAGAAGTGTAATAATAGACTTGATTGGCTCAGTTATTCAAAAGGTTATTGTTTAGATCAAATGGAAATTAGATCTGATCTTGCACAAAAGTCTGATAAAGTAAATTACAGTAGGTCTCAAATACCAGATTTTGTGGGATACTCACATGTTATCAACAGTGTGAATCAAAACTCTGTACAGTATTTTAAAGAAGGTAATTATGTGAACTCTCCACATGTTAATCAACATTTTAAGAATTATTCTCAAGAAGATCTTGTTTCTTTGAATCAAACCAACTTTTTGAATACAACCAAGAGTACGGAGTCTCATACTTATCAAAGAAGAGAATCACATAATAAGACTTTTGAGTTGAATAAAATGAGCAACTATCAAGTCCCTGCAGAAATTTCAAACAATGATTTAGAATCAATTACAGAAGAAAGTAAACATGATAAGAAAATTACAGATTTAAAAAATACCAAAACAATTGGTGATGAGTTTATAGACAGACGCATCTGCAGTATGTATGAAGACAAAGAAGTGTCTCAAACTCATGAAGAAATAACTACATGTAGTAGAATAAATACAAGTATTTTGCAAGTGAAAAACAGTCAAGGTACGAGTGTTCTACACTTTTGGTTTCCTAGACTGAAGAAAACAAGATAATTCAAAGATGAGTTGTGATGTTAAGACCAAATACAGACTTTGTATAGCTTGTCAACTAAACTCAGCACTGTGACACAATAGGCAAAGAACAAGTTTGGGCTTTCAATTTGTTCTAAATTAACTGAAAATTCATGATTTTTACATGAATAAAGAAAAAATAATTTACAAAAAATGTATTCAGTTTTGGAAAGCCCACCAAAAGTAAAAAAGACATTAATCTAATCTTTGTTCTTGTGACTTAAATATACTACACATAATGGTTTGGTTCAAAAGACTCCCATCACACAAAGAGCAAAGATTAGACCCGCCTGGTCAGTTACATGAACCCTTCATCACATAATATCAAATGAAATTTGGAACTAGAGCATCATGATTTGATCCTACAACAGTTTTTTTTTAATATTACAAACCAGGAAACTATGAAGACATTTTCTTTTTTTAACAATAATATCATTTTATTATTTTCATTAATTTTAATCAAATGCAAAAGATATAACATATAAATGCATATAATTTTGTTTCAACGCTTACTTTACATTGACAAAGAAACAAACCACAGTGTTTCCATAATTAACATTGGGTTGTGTACAAACTGGTATAACTTGTTCAACATAGCACAACATGTACAGCTTGGCATAACATCTACAACTTGGTATTACATGTACAACCTGGCACAACACTGAGTCATGTATGACCACGCATAACATGTATGTACACACTGGCACATGTTTATCCTGGCACAACATGTACAAACTGGCACAACACTCGTTTATTAAACAGCACACTAATGAAACATTGATGGCCATGCACAAAACTGAGATCTGTATTAATGGCATAAAATGTACTATCTGGCACAACATGCGAGATCTTTTAAGTGTTCTCTTAGGTTTTTGGTCATTAAACTTTTTTGGTCCTTTGCTGCCATTTCTTGTCACTCAAAGCATGACACAAAATAATAAAAAGCTGACAAAGATAGTTATAACAAGATTACAAAAATATACTTGCATAGGTTGAATATTATTACTAGCCAAGACTTGAATGTAAAAAAGTTTGACTTCAATTATGGATTTTTTTGTTGATTAATCAGATTTTGAAATTATTCAAATAAATACATGCAGCAGTAGCAAATTTCTCAACAATTACACCAGGGTCTGCATTTTAGTTATGCATAAAGCTGAATTGTGCAGGAATTAACTTTGAAAATAACCTGGTAAATATGATTTGGTTTAACTGCATAAGTAATATTATGGGTTTAAATTAAAGATTTGTCTGTTTTTGTGGTTTCAATCTATTATCTTCTATTCTTTATGAGAAAACAGAACATAAGAAGTATATAAAGATTGATAAACGGATGATGGATTTTAAATGAAATTGACATGTATTTTCTAAAAGCAGTTTTTTTCTTTAGCACATTAGATATCAGTTTATTTCCAAATGAAAATGATTAAATGACCTCTGACCTCTGTATTTAAATCCTAAAATGAAAAAAAGGAAGTTCTCTGATTTAAAGGGTTTCCTACAATCTCTACACAATCTGAAATGCTTAGTCCTTAGATAAGTAAAATTCACAACAAATAGAAAAGGACATGGTTATAAGAAAATAAGATGATGAATATATTACAGTTCAAGTTAACTATGTTTTTCACAGGATATTCATAGTTATTACATATTAATATAATATAAATATATTTATCAGCAGTTTTCTTTGTCAAACTTATCACATGATAACATCAACCTTCCATGTGCCTTGTTAGGAGTATACCTTAAAGATATCATTTCTGACTTAACACTTGGTAGTGGTACCGACCTTATACTAAATTGTCTGATAACCTTATCAGACTTTTTTCCTAGGAGTTGCACTTGGTAGCGGTCATTCATTCTAACTGTGCAGAGGGCTGGCCACATGGTGGACAATCAGACATGGAGGGTGCTCATTGCTTTTTACTATTACCTGGTAAGGCAAACACAAATGGGCCTCCCTCAGCTCATGCAAATCTATATTTTTGTTTGGTCTTATTTGTGAGTAATATGTTTATTTGTATACAAGTTGATTGGTGAATGGAGGTGTGTTTGTTTATCTGTGTTTATACATGTATTACAGTGTGATTGTATTGTGTGTTGTTTCAAGGAACATGGCTTATTACCTATGTCTAAAATTTTCATCTGTTTTCATTTTGAGTATTCCATGAAAAATGTATGCAACCAAACATTCTGGAAAATAAAGTATTTTGAATTAAATTGAGTATGACTCACTTGAAAGTAAGCACAATTATCATTTCAACATACATGTTCTTTTATCATTTCTATCATAAAATTATCCAAAAGTTTTGTTTAATAAAATGTTCTCATGAAAATATCAACACAACCATGCATTAAAACATCTTTTTTAAAAAGTTTAATAATCTTCATCTTCAACTCAGAGTCTCTCCAAGGTTTCTGAATAAAAATTATATATATTTTTTATAATATTGATGCATTCTGAGCAAATTTGTTCAATCAAATTTATAATTTTCATCAAATAAATAATCATAAAAATAAATGTACAGTATTGCCATACACTGATATTTGTATGGAATAGTTTCATAAATCATCAATGAACAAAAAAAAGGTCATTTCAACACCAGGATATTTTTCTGGATGTGCATATGAAAAATAATAATTTTTGTAATTTCACTAATGATATATTTGATTATCTATCTATCACATCAACAAGTGTATCATGTATTTGCATATGCTGATGCAGAAGACAATCCTGCTGATAAATCACTTTTTTGTTTACGAATGATTTCTGAAACTAATCCATACTCTATATATTGAATATCAACTGTGAAATCCATGGCATGAAATATTGATTAATCAATCAAAAGTAGCCACTTTCTTATACTTGCCAGTGTATATATCAAAATACTTTTAACATTTAAGCACATATTGATGCCACATGAGTCGCCCAGAGTAGCACCTTGGAAGAAGTCGATATCAGCTGTCGGATTGATTGCGAAAAAATGTCACATTTGTAAGTCGTTGGGTAATCATTGTAGTAATATTTGACAACAAATGGAAGACAAATAGAATTGCTGAAGATTATTTTAGTACATTAAAGATATATCACAATTAACATCATTGTTTGAAACTATGAAAGACCAAACAAAACAAGTGAACATTTGACCCCCTAGCTCAAGATTAGGAACAAGATGAACTTATTTGTTTCATGATACAGCCTGAATGAGCCAAAACATTGATTTGGTTAATCCCTTTGATTTCCACACAATATGACAAAGTTATACATAATATATTCAATATTATGTATCAGTACATAGAAAAGATAAATATAAGCTTATTATGCATTAAGTTTGGAATTAAATCAATAAACAATAATGAACCATATTGTTTTTTATTAATCATCTTTGATTCTGATTCTCTCAAGCCCCTGACATATAACTTAGATAACTGTCTTTCCAATAGCACCTTTCTCTCTTAAAAAAAGTCATGCAGATTACACATACAGTTTTTTCTATAAACAACGATTAACTGCATAGAACAAAAATTTCAAAATGCAAATATTCAAATCTTTCTTGAAATAAGTAAGAACGAAATTTACTATGATACAAGCAACGGCGCTGCATATAACAATCATCATTTTTCTCTTAAATGTTCAGTATTGTTAATTGCACAAGGAAATAAATAAAGCTACTAAAACAATAGCATTAATAACAAAATCACAAATAAAGTTTACATCGTCATAAATACACAACACAATCAAGTCTGCGCAAAAACGTAACAAATTTGATTTTAGTAATGGAATAATACTTCCCTTCTTATTGCCAAAACTTGCATAAAATAATTAACCTTGTTTCCTAACTGTGCAGAAAGTAATGTAATAATTAGTATGAAATAAGTGATAATAATATGGATAATTGTCTTATTATTATGCATGTTTGTTTTAATCGGAATATTTTGTCATTAATAACTGTCTGAGACAAATAGTAATTCTATTAAAAGTATGATATAACTAATAATAATAATATGCACAATTAATTGCCTTATTATGCATTATTGTTTAATTTAACATTAATGACATTATTCATTGTTTGAGACAAAATATAAAACAATATGGTAATAACATAACATATAATAATGCTGATAACTTTTCTCACAACCAAATAAACAGTAAGTACTGTTAAACAAATAAGTTTATTTGAAACAATTTCTCCTTCATACAGAGTACAGCGACATTAACAACAATGTCAATGTTGGAAACACTTCAGCATTCCTGTTGGACTAAGCTCAAAGCACTTTACAATTATTAATCTCATCTTACATTCTTCAATTAGTACAAGTAGAAAACATCCAATGAACATTTGTTTTGAAAATATGCAAATCTCTGTTCAAATTTGTGGCATCAGACAGATATGAAATGTACATTTGTTCAAGCTGATTAGTGAGCTGTACCATTTAAATACTCATCCTGCTTTAGAATATGTGGGGCAAATGTCAGCTTTAGTGATTTATTTTATCAAAACTGAAAGACTGTGTGTCTTAAATAGTTCATTTTACAGCAGGTATAAGAGATTTAATGTGGTTTAGACTTTGATTATTGCAGATAATTATTTAAGTGACCAGCTGCCCTCTCTTGATGACCTCGTCCACTCTGGCTAACAGATATTGTTTGTCATATGCTTCCTGGGGAGACAAGAGAAATATTAAAAAATCAGTGATTTTTGCTTAATTTCTTTTATCATCATTAGTTTTGTTAAGAGATTGATAATAGAATTTTATTCAAAGTATTAAAGTTCAATAGGAGTTTCAGTTAAGTCTTTCTTAATTCTTTTGGTTAAAATAACATTATATAGTTCTAATTTAATAACAACTAAAGGCTGAACTATCCTGTCTTGCTCGGTAGTTTGAGAACCATCTGTATTATTTATTAACTATTTTTATCAGCTGGTGTTTACATCGTCTATTAAAAGTGAAAGAGAAAATAGTGTTCATTGAAAAGGCAACCCGCATATAAAGTGCATCTGGTTGGATATGGTTTATGTTTGCTCATATAGAAATTTAGATTCATGGCGCGTTTTTGTAAAGAAAAAACTAAAAAGCAAATAACATTTCTTACAGTCAACCAAATTACACCAAAAGCTTAACTGCACATCTGGTAATATATACCAACACTTTGCTGAAGTTTCATGTGACTGGGTAAAAACTGTGCCTCTAATCCAATTGCATACATATATTCCAGCCGCAAACAAATAAATAAAAACAGTAAAACTTTCCATCCCAGTACTCAGTACGAAAACCTCCGTTTCAAACAAGTTACATTATAAGAGACATAACTAAGTAAAAGAATAGTCATGGCTGAAATACCCCCCTTTTTTGAGGAAAATATCGACACTTTCCAATCATACTTCGTAATTTCTTAAGCCGCCCGGGTTAACAAGGTTTTACAGTAAACAGGTTTTGAATTTTATTCTATAGATAACTCAACAATAATCTACAAAACTCACCGATTTGACTTGTGACTTGAGTGTTTTTTCCATGACCTTGTAGCCTTGTGTTACTGCCCAATAAATGTAGATGAACAAACTGAGAATGAAAACGAGGGTCATGGTGAATATTTATAAAAAATTATTATAATCATTAATTGGCAGTATTGATGTATTTTCAGACCATGTAGTAGGCGTGGTGCGTCCAGGTTTAAATCTGCAATGTGCATATATTAGCTGCCACTCTCCACTGGGTTTGTCCTTGGTCAAGACACTAATGAGATACCATGCTTTCATAAAACCTGAGGGTTGCTAAGGGTGTTAAACATTTACACGTTTACTTTCAGACCATGTGGTATCCACAAAGGTGTGGTTAAAATGTTTATGAAGGTAAATGTATGAGGTAATATGGGGTTGTATGGTCAAGTGGTTAAGATGCTGCGCCGATTAATGTAAACATTGATATTTTCTAATTCTGAAAATTATCTTTCGCGAGTATCTAATTATCAAGAATCTTCAACCAGTTTAAATATGCCATTGTCTTTGTTTCACGATCTTAAGAAATATGATAGGTTTTTCTTGCCACAAGTCATTTTGACCTGTCTCAGAGGCTTGCATTGACCTTAAATTGTATCAGGTGCATGTAATTTTTTATTTCCCGATTGTGAGTAAAAAGAGTTGCACAATAAGAAACTGTCTTTGCTGTGTAATTCTATATAACACATGTCTTCAGACTTAACAATATTGACCTGATGTATCCTCTTATTGAGTCAATAAGGCATATGAAATAAATAATGCATACTCACAGTAGTAAAAGACAGGCAGGTAAGAAGAATCCTATTGTGCCAAAAAACTTGACAATATTCCGTGGCACTGATGACCAACTGTCAATCTGGTTACTAACCACATCAAACATAACAAAGTCATCATACGAGTACAGGCGAAATGGTCCACAGCTTTTCGAGGGCTTGATGCTGGGGAGATATAAATGTTAAAAACTAGAAATGATTCAACTGCAACAAGTTGATTACATTTTTTGCATCTTATTTTGAAAACCACACAAATTTTGTATGAATACAACATAAAAAATTTAAAAGGTAACCGAAATCTTTTAAAATCTCATCAGAATCATTAATGACAAATATGATATAGCATGTGTCTTTTTTTAGCAATCCAAAATGAGTGTTTGTAAAAACAATTTAACAAAAACAGGAACACTAAATCCATTTAACGTACCATTTTTCCCCAATTAAAAAAATATGCATACAAACACAGCAATGACCGACTACAACTACATGTTTGATGCATATTTCTAAATAAATTAATTTAACTATTTAAAACCCTTACAGCCAATACCAAAAGCAAATTACTCAATAAAATAACAAGATCACTATGCATACTCACTTGCCAATCATGTAACCAAGTAACACAGCTATCATGATGAAAGAGACCAATAAGACGGTCTGGAAGAACGAGTATGACTTGGAGGCTTTGTAGATGGTCTTAGGAGATTCACACATAAACATCAACTCAAACTGGAGAAATTTGCATAAGGATAGTTGTTATTTGACAACAATAAAATAAATAGTGAAAACTTCCTGGGTGAGTTTCTCGACCTAATTTATGGCACACAAGTTCGATATCTATGAATGAATATCGATCAAATTTTAACAAGATCGATATTCATATCAAACGAGTGTGCCATAAATTGGGTAGAGAAACTCAGCCAGGAAGTATTCATTTTATTCCATATGGCATATCTCATTAAAATTTAGTGATCTTCCTCAAATTAACAACATTTACGTACGTTGTAGAACTAATAAACAAACTAAGGAAGTAAGGAGAAGCATTTACGATATCCGTATTTCGACAACCGAGTACAATAGTGTTGTCTTACTCAAGACTTCCTATGAACCACTGGCGTGCAAAAAATGTAGTCGAAGACATAAATATTAATGAACATTTTCTCGTGCTGTGTTTCGCTTCCTTGTGTTTTAAGCCTCACCGTCCTATACCGTGTGCTGCTTCATGTCAAGCCTTATTGCTTATATTTATAACATGGGCGTTTCCTCTATTAAGACCTTACAGCAGGAGGAATAAAAAGATACACACAATGTGTTGACAACAGGATTGTCGAATTTACAATTGTCGTTGGCTGTATTTTCTGTATTCGATTTGCTCTTGGCCAGATTAACCACAATCTCTCTTTTAAAATGTTTCTTGTAGCTAGGGATGGAGTGCGTGGAAAAGAAGCGATAGAATCACTAAAGAAAGAAGGTCTGAATCCTGTGTTTCACCAGTTGGACATCTGTGACCATGACAGTATTGTTAGACTGCGGGATTTTCTCAAAGAAAAATATGGTGGATTGGACATTCTGGTCAACAACGCCGGGATTGCTTACAAGGTGAGCTGAATCATGGACAATATTCTATTATTTTCATAAATTATCCTTTTAAATGTTCATAACCCGTGGGATTATTCATAGTTTTCGTTAGCTCTATGTTAAGAGCAGAGATAAATGGTTTATTAATGATTTTTGTTTGTTTTTGGTGTAACAATGTGCTCATAGTTTAACATACAAGCTTACTTAAACAAATACGAAAACTCTTAGGGCTTAGGATGTTGCGTCCTTTGACAAAATTGTGTTCGAGATATTGGGGGAAAATTTTTTACGCCAACTATCAAATATTCTGTTTTCAATTTGTATTCAATCATGTTTATGTAGGCTGAACAGTCACAAGTTGGTCTCATAAAATTAAATATCTTAAAAAATTCTCAAATAAAAAACGACGTACATATATCAGTTAAAAACCAAAATAAAAAAAACCAAAAAACCAAATAAACAATCAAAAAATAAATTAACTTATAATCACGAAAAATACATTGACTTTTTGACGGCTCTATACTTTCCTCACAGTCTGCATCAACTGCACCAGTAGGTGAACAAGCGGAGGTAACAAACAAGACAAACTTCTTCGCTACTCTTGATGCTTGTGAAGTGTTGTTTCCCTTGTTGAGGCCACATGCAAGGTACTAACTAATGTTTTCGTGTTTTCAAAGCCATTGTATATGGAAACCTTGCTTGTCTTGAATTGTGTTGCTCTGATATGTAAATGAATCGTTTCTTACTCTTCTGATACTTTTGAAACCATTCTAATTTTAAGTTGACCTGATTTTGCAAAATGGAATATTTGTTCGAAATGTCGATGTTAACTAGTGTTTAGTGTTTAATCTACATAATAAAATGCAAAATCTATTTATTTATGGCTTGAATGTTTGTATGCAATCGGATAACAGCCACAGTTAAAATTTATTAGCTTTTTAGTTTTACTATGTTTTATCTGTAAAATACGCGTTTATTCATTTATTTGTGTATTTGAATGCAATGGGATGAAAGCCACAGTTTTGACTCAATCGACCTGAAACTTTAGCAAAATGTTGGTAGATTTTACGAGATGTGTGGTTAAGCTTTTGATAAATTAATCGCTGTAAGAAAAGTCATTAGCTTTTTAATTTTTGGTCCGTATTTTACTGAGAAAACATCGAGCAAGATGGCATGAAACAAAATATGGAAAAACTTGCACCTTCTTCTATTCGCACATATTACACGCGCCCCAGTCTAATGAACACACATTTCTATTTCCGTATTAAAAGATATGTAAACAAAAGCTGAAAGGAAAAGTGAAGTTTAATACGGGGTGTTTCAAAATATGATTTTAAAAAGGGCGCATAGTGGAGAGAGAGAGAGAGAGAGAGGTCTACAGTGTGGTTAAAAAGTCAGCCAAAATCGTGTTTTTTCTTTTTGTATCCTTCCCGGACAAGAGAGGGTTCTAAGCCACCAGTTACAATATATTTTTAGAAACACTTTAAGGAATCTTAAAAAATAGATTGCCAAAAATGGCATTGCATATTTTGAGAACCAACATGCTAGAGGAAGCGAGTTGTTATCAAATTACAGCTAATTAAAAGCACTTCAAGAAAATGTAAAAACATGCTAATTAGCTCATTTTCATATTCATGACTATTAAAGAGAAATTAAAAAAATGGATTTCATACCAAAACATTTCCACATTTTCTATGCCCCTTTAGGCACAAACTGATATATAATTTGTTCAGCGAATACATGTTTAGAAGGTTATATAAGGTCAAGGCCCAACTTTAGGAACATTGTCTTTTTAAAAGCAACTTCTTTGAAATTGTCGTCATTTCTTGAACGTGTGAAAAATCTGTACCGCTGTGTTTGAAATCCCACTGTTTCCCTAATTTCATGGCAAGTTCACCAAAATGGTGTCAAAACATTGAGAATAATGTAGAACATATGTGATATGATGAAATTATGATTTTTTTTTTTTAATTCATGATTAAAACTGAGTCACCTTTAGAAGACAAGATTTTTGCCCATGAAGCCAAAGAGTCTGGAGAAAACAAACAAAGACATTAAGAGTAAATTTTATACATTTACCATCAAGATAAGTGTTGAAAGTCTCTCAGGAGCTTTCGCCAACCATCCAGTCGGCTTCATCAGCTTGAACTGTTTGTCATGTGACCGGATGATGACGGTTGGTCACATGACAAAACAAAGACATGTTTTAGTTCTGGCGCCTTAAAGACTATTTACTAGTAGTGTATCAGGGTGGCTAGACTCCCATTTTGGGTGAGCCTAAATGACGTCATCAAAATTGCCGTCATTGCCTGAGTCCTTTGAACAGATGGTTTTGTGTTTAGAAAGACAATTTAATTATCTTTAATTTGAGACTAATTAGACTCATTTAGCACTTTTGGTTCTCAGGATATAGCAAGTTTAGCAAGGTAAGGTTCTGATTTTTTTAAACTGCATTTGGGTGGGCCTAGATGAAGTCTTCAGAACTAGGTAACAGCTGGCATACCGATGGTGCAGTGAATTAATACATTCAATATCTAAAAAATAGTTCAATAAATTGTATATGATAAAAATATAGACGATAAAAGTGGTTTAATTTTTTGGACTGTTTTTAGATATTACATCACCATTGCAAAAGGACGGATTGGTTGGGTTATGCGATTTATACCTATGACGTCACCGTCGATACGGCTTATCTACTAATTGACTTTTCACCGATAATGATCTTAGTGTGTGTTACGTGCTAAATCTACACAACACACGTAATACACGTAACACACGCTAAGCTCATTACCACCATATCGACCATCATTGAAAGCCTCAGGCTCACACTCAAGTTGCGATTGCACAAGCATTGTGTAAAAGGTCGTATCTACTAATAGACTTTTAATCGATAATGATCTTAGCGTGTGTTACGTGTGTTGTGTGCGTATAGCACGTTACACACGGTACAATCATAATTACTCATGCAATGGTGTGGTGGGGTCATTTTCCACTTGACGCCTGAACGATGAAAACCTGCACAGCTTGCTGTCGTGATTTCTGTAGACCGTATAGTTTGAGTTTACCAAAGGTGCTGAGCGCCTGAGTTATTTAATGAGATATGTTTTAATATCATTTGTTGTTGTTATTGTTGTTGTTATCTAACCAGTTGCATTTGAGCTTTTGGACATGGTAAAGCTCTATCCCCTCTCTCTCAAAACAAAAGAGGGAACAAAGTTCACCATCTCCGAGCTTTCGCTCTTCTGCATGATGCCATTCTAAAATAGGTGCAA
>JAUUEB010250043.1:0-13332 GCA_032362205.1 Clione limacina | reverse complement strand
ACTTTTTGAAAATATGTTTACAGAGTTATGGCCCTTGAGTTGTTTGCTATATGTTCTTTGTTACTTTTGTCTGATGTTCGAGGTTGTACTCTCTATGAGTACTCATTTTTTCTAGTTTTTATTGTACTACATCTGGTTCTGCCAATAACTTTTCTTACTCGTATCTGGCTCAAAAATCCTATTTGAACACTCTCTGACCAAAAAACTAACAAAATTACTTTGTTTTTTTTAATTCATTTTCAATTTTACACCTAAGTGACATGCACCATTTTAAGCTTGTATATTGTTGGTTCATTTTAACACTTCTTATTTTTGTATCCTCTAGCTCATCTACCTGGCTGTGAAAAATGGTGATAAACACCAAGCCACAATGGAGTTAGCAGATTATTGGCTTTTGGTAAGTCTGTCTCACAATTCTTTATTACAGTCAATTAGTGATGGGTGGTTCTAATGATTTTAAGATCTTTTAAAAAGCAGGTACATACTTGAATGTGGGTAGCATGTCTGCTTACTTGAGTACTTTCAAGGTGCATACTTGAAACACCCAAAAAAGGTGTGAGCTGATATTTGAACGCTCCCGTGAGGTACACATCCTATTCGGGATCGTAGGCTGATGATCCCAAATAGGGTGTAACAGTGAAACTCTCACTCAGGTCAGTTTTGTAACAAAAATTATATTACTTTTTATAACCTTTTTTTTTATAGGAAAAAGATTTGGTGCACAAGTTATTCAAAGTATTAGCCCCAAGGTATCAGAATCATCGCACATCTTACACAGACATCTACAAGAAGGCAGCTGACTATCCTGGGCCTAAGCGTGATGCTGAAGCTGTACTTGAGCTTAAAGGTGAGCTGTGTGTGTGTGTGTAGTGGGTGTGTACATCATGTACCTACCAAATACTCCCAAAAAATGCATTTGTCTGTTTTTAATTAATGTATGATATTTCAGTTGTTGAGATATAGACATTGAGAGTCTGTTGAAGCCTCCTGGTCTATAATCCTCTCTTTAGTTGTTCATAACTTTTTCACATGCCCCAATGTGTGGACATGGCTGTTAGTATAGACACACATTAGGCTAGACAGTTTATATTTATGAGAGTGTTTACTTCATTCATCAAACACATATTTAAGATGAGACAATTCTATGTCTATTAAAATGTTAAAGTACAATATATCTTTGGCTGCCGTAACACTATTGGACAAAGAGTTCCAGATGTCATTATTTCTATGAGATAGATTATTAGATCTGATCTTAGTTTAAGCAAATTCTTTATTGTTTTAGGTCAGTGTTCCTATTGTGGACAGCAGTATGTCAGACCCTTGTAAAGTCCTTTCTGGAGTGCCACAGAGAACTGTCCTAGGGTCTCTTCTTTTTCTCCTCTATATAAATGATATTCATGAAAATCTGTCCTCTGGCACTCACATCCGCCTCTTTACTGATGATAGTCTTCTCTATAGAGTTATAAATACCAATTCTGACTCTCTTATTCTCCAAAAAGACCTTGACCAACTTCAAAAATGGGGAAAAGCTAGTAAAATGGAATTTCACCCCAGCAAGTGTCAAATACTTAGAATAACCACCAAACGCCAACCCCTAAAATGTATTTATAATATCAATAATATTGATCTTCAAGAGTTTAGCTCTGCAAAATACGTAGGTGTCACCATTGACTCGAATTTAAATTGGATAGACCAAACTGAAAATGTTTATAAAAAAGCAAGCTTTATGCTATCTTTCCTAGAAAGAAATTTTTACAAATGTCCTAAAAATGTTAAGGAAAACCTATATACTGCTTTAGTACGTCCATTACTAGAATATGGGTGCTGTGCCTGGGACCCCTACAGAAGTAACCAAATTAAAAAATTAGAAATGATAAATAAAAGGGCAGCTAGATTTATAACAGGTAATCACATTAGGGAACATGGAAATACTAATAAAAACATGGAAACTCTTGGCTGGTCCCCTCGATATTAAAACGGAAGAAAAAGGCACTAGTATACTGACCTTATGGAGATCCTTTAGGGACAGCCTATCTCAGGCTATCAAGGACACCATCCCATCAAAGATGGCAGGTAACAAAGGTCAACCACCATGGTTAAACAGGCAGCTGAGATCAGCAATAAAGAAAAAGGCAAGACTACACCGACAAGCCAAGAAGACCAACAACTGGTCCAATTATCGCCATTATCAAAAAGAAGTAAAAAGAAAGTCCAGACAGGCTGAATACTCATATGTTAACAATATAATAGAAGAGGAACTCAGGAAAAATAACAGCAAACCTTTTTTGGAGATATGTGAAGTCCAAGAAACAGGATAACATTGGGGTATCGCCACTAAAATCCAATGGCCAGTTGCTACATGACAGTAAGTCTAAAGCTGAAGCTCTTCTGGAACAGTTTAAGTCAGTGTTCACCCCAACGTCAGTGGACCCAATGCCAGCAGTAAACATTAATGTAAACAAAAGGTCTGTGCCATATTAAATTTCAAAAAAAGGGAGTTGAGAAAATGCTTAAAAATCTTCAACCTTTCAAGGCTCCAGGCCCTGATAACCTGCCCAACAATGTTCTCAAGGAATGCGCAACAGAGTTAGCACCTGCAGTCTCAGTTCTGTTCCAGAAATCTATCGACACTGGAATCCTCCCTTCCGACTGGACAGATGCAAATATTACTCCAGTCTACAAAAAAGGCGACATGCACCTGACTGACAACTATCACCCGGTATCCCTGACCAGTGTTCTGGCTAAAGTTCTTGAACACATCATATGCACCAACCTCCTAAAGTACCTGGAAAGCAATAAAGTCCTTACCCACTTAAATCACAGCTTCAGGTCTGGTTACTCTGAGACCCAGCTTGCTGTTACAGTGGATGACCTCACCAGAAATCGAGTTCAACTCAGACCAGATAACTTTTTGCAATCTTGAGTTTTACACACAGTTTTAACAAACCAGTGACCTCTTACATCAAAGAACACATACAGTGCATTGTCTACTGATAAAAAATAAGATGTTCTTCTCTTCACATAGTGGTAAATATCTCCAATTTTGAAAAGGTGGTCAAAACAACACACCTGTACTATACTTCATTTGTATGTTTTGGTTTACTTTCTGTACAATGCTAGTTAATTAGAATGATTGGAACCAGTATCATTGTCTTATTGGTAGATATCCAAGTGAGTCTTATACATACAGTTGAACTTGTTCTAGGAAGCCAGTGATTATCAGCAACCAAACTGTCCTCTTACAGTAAGTTGACATTAAAAGAATCATATAGAGAAAAAAAAAATTGAATGGTCGCGCAGAGGGGGCCACTTACCACAGATGGTCCCTGAGCAAGTTCAACTGTAAATTTAAATAAATGTGAATCAATTTTATTCTTAAATGTATTGACACTATCAGCATCAACAATCTTATTTGTAAGGCTGTTTCATAGATTAGCAATTCTGTTGGTAAAGAAAAACTTGTATTATTTGCTCTCAACTTTGTATATTTTCACTTACACCTGTTAGTACAAACTAGATGGTCATCATTTGTCATCCACATAACTGAGGTCTTTCATACCAATTATACACTTAGTAAAATTTCTTTGCACTTTTTCTATCCTGTCTGTCTATATATTTTCTTTTATTGGGGAACCATACAACATTAGCATATTCAAGAATCGGTCGAATATATATTTTCAAATATTCACACCATCATTTCGATAGATTTAAGATTGATTGGTTTCAGAATTAATCTAGGGAATCAGAGCCGTGGAGTCAGAGCCAAAGGGTTTGCAACTGGAGCCAAAGTTTTATCTGCAGCTCCGGCTTCAGTACTTTTCATATAAAAAAGAGACCAAAGGTATAGCAAAGTAACGCTTTTTTCCTGGCAATACCAAAAAGTGTAACATAGTTTATAAAAGAGTTAAATGTAATGATAGATAATTTAGATGCTAGTTCTTTTAAACCTTTGGGTGTATTTCATCAGGTCCAGGGGACTTCGAAACTTTTGAGGCTTTTACAACTTTACACGTTTCAATTTATATCAATTTCAGACAAGAATTAAAAAAAATGGGAAAATAATATTCAATGTCTTTTTCTGTTCTCATGCAAATTTTAATTGATGCAAGATTTTTTTTGGGTATGAAATAAGGTCTTGATGTTTTTTCATGACTTAGCATACTCAGCCACATATAAAATAAGTAATCTGTTAGGAATAAATTAACAGCTGATATTTCTGTCAACTTTGACAGACAAAGAGATTTTTTTAAACTTTGCTTGCTACTCACTCAGACGAAGTAAAAAAGTAAAGGCAATTTTGAGTTTGCCTATTCTTTACACACCCATGTTTACTGACGTTTTCTTGCAAGACCGTATTCAAAATTGTGTAGTGTTTTCTAAAGCTGACACTATAAGTTTATTTGCCTTTATGGTGAACTAGCAGAAAGATACCTTAGGTATGCAAGACTCTTGGGAAACCGCTTACATGCCCAACCTGCAGCAAAGTATGCAGTTTTCCTAGATCTGTACAGCCAGTCGCTCAAACAAAAGATAAGCACTTGTCTCAGACATTCCATGCTTCTAAAATTCAGAAAATGTGAGATTTCATACTGCATTTTTTAAATGTATTGATTGGAAATTGGATGGCCTTGATAGTGCATAAACTATCCATTATATATTTAGACAGAAGGAAGTCAACAAACATGTTTAACATATTGGTGCCTCTTTTTGACAGTGACATCTATTTACTGTACTACCTTTTTTTAGACTGTTTGTAGTTTTTTTTTTAATTGTTATGTTCAGTTCTTTTAAACAGTAAGATTAAATTGCTGAATTTTCTTTGAGATAATCTGACAGTTAATTAAAGAATTATTTTTTTTCAATTTTATTTCAGATAAATTGTTGGGGATTTCATGTTGCAGAAATGACAGAGTAATATGATGTCATCCTTTTTCTTGAATATCAACCAATGAGCAGACAATAATTGTTATTTCAAGACTATAGCACATATCAAAGTTAATCAAACAGCAAAAAACACAATCATGTCAGAAAATAATATGAATGCTGATTTCAATCAAGGCACAAACATTTTTATAAAAAAAGAACAAGATATGGTGAATTTTTTTCGCGAGGAAAATTCTATCAAGCCTGATTCAGAACTTCATGGAGATATTGATAATGATGAAAAGTTTGTACCTCAAGCTGCAGAGAAATCTTGTTTGGATTTGGATAGTATCAAATGTGAGAACTTTGTGGAGCGTTCAACATTTTCTTCTTATGTTGATCCAGATTGTAAACCCAATGTGAACAATGGTCCTTTTTGTCTCTAACCTCTGTTAGACAGTTATGTAAAAAAGGAAGATAATTCCTGCTTTCAACAAGATATTTCAGTTCCTTGTTTTTGTTTTCAAAATGAAAAATCTGAGTTCCATTATAGCAAGAAAAATGAAGAAACAAAGTTTGATGTATCAGCAAAATGTGATTGCTTTCATGAAGACTCTTTTGCAAGCTTTGATTTGAAATCAGATATTCATGTTTTAACGAAAAGTGAAATTCATGACAATACAGATAATAATAAGGTTGGTCTGCATGTATTAGAGAACCCTTACTTCACAACAGATTTAGATAATCCAATGTTTCAGTGTGAAGAAAAAGACAAACTTGTAAAAGAGGAAAATATTTTAATTGGCTCAAATTTGGCCAAAGACACTGATTTTGGTAACACATCTTTTATATCAATCGACTTACAATCCAAACATAATGATGGAAATACTGGTACAGAAGTAGAAGAAAGCAGCTGTGACTACCATTCAGTATTGGAACAAGACAATTTGTTAAACATCATAAAAGTGGATGAACATAATTTGACTGACAAAAATCAAGGTAAGTACATTTTGATTAATCCTAAATACACCTCTTAGTTCATCATAGTCTTGCTTTTCTCAAATCATTCTTTTCTTGGTGAATGCTAATTGTATATATGTGTCTTACATTTCCTTTGCTTGGGATTAAGTGCAGTTTAGCCAAAAGGGATTAATACACAATTTGAAAAGGCTGTAAATTTTTAATGATGACCTTTAGAGTAAAGATTTCATGTTGTTGAATTTTTTTTTTTCAACTCAAACCATTCTCAGAAGTTCTTAATAAAAGTACAGTTAAATTTGTCTATTAAAACAACCTATTATTAAGAAAAATTGGTCTTTATAGTAAGTGAAATCAATTGTTGAGTAAAAAGGTCTTTAGGACAGAATTTTGTTGTATACAGATGGTCTTTAAAGTAAGCTTAACAGAAGTGTTCATGGTTGAAAGTCATAATTACATACATTACATTTTTCAAATTCTTCTTTTCTTTTTCCAATGTATTAAACTCATTAACTTAAAATATTTATTTGATGAAACTTCATTTTAGATACGGGTGACATGATTATGATCACCTACTGACAAAGGCACCAAACTAATGGTCTGAATAGTCTGTGATCAAATTTCTTCTTTTGGAAATATCAGGATTAAAATTCATAAAATGTGGACACATACAAAAAATTCAATTTTCAATTTACACATGCACCCCCAGATTTTCTTGTATTGGCAGTATATGAAACCTTGTCCTATTGGAAACAGCCTATACAATGTAGATCCTGTATGCACATTAAAATCCTTTGGTGGTTGGAAAGCAGACACCCTCTGCTCTGGTTGAAAATAAGCACCAAAATGTAAACAAAAAATAAGTGTTCACAAAATCAGTCAACAAACATGTTAGTTTACTTCAATTTAATTATGTATATGTGCAGTGAAAGAATAAAATAAGATTGATGCATATCTTATATTTGAATTATTATTTTCTAAAAATAAGGTCCTTCAGAACTTATCGTCTTTTGAAGTGGCATCTGCATTTGATGGTCCCAATTGTAACATTTTTCTTTAGATATTATTGATTCAGTTTAAAACACTTCTTTGCAACCCAAGAGCTTTAAGATGAGGCCATACTAAGAGATGTTCTCAGTTGAATTTTTATTGAGCTGAAATATACAGTACAAAGGGTATGTTTTTCTCGTATAACTCAAACAAGATCTGCTTAATCTGCTATATATTATCACATGATGACCATAAAAAAATACTATCCATATTTCTTCTCACTTTTGCTCAGCCTGCTCTTATGCTCAAAGATTAACCGATTCTAAGACTCAAAATTCACAGCTTATCTTTGAAAGTTTGAGGAATGCATGTTTTTTGCTAGCAGTAGGTTTAGCTTATGGTGTTGTCTGACGCTTAGACATTGAAATTTAAACACATTTTTGAAAAAAATCATGAATTTGCCTTGAAACTGGCATTACCCTTTAAATCCTACAATTCATGTATATTACAGATTTCTCAAATGTATTATAACAGTAACCATATTATTTTTGTATTAAGAATGACTTATATTTGCTTTGCAATTGGTGTTGAATCTTTAGCATGCAAATTTAACCTTGCGATTTAAACATCAAACTATCTGCTCCAGACGAACAGTTTGATGTTCAACTTTCCTGACGCATAGCTTTATATTTACATACTAAGACTGGTGGTTCCAATCTCAGAATTATTTGACTGGGTAGGATGTTTGAGAAATAGTGCATTATGTAATATGATTTTGTGAGTAGCACCATTCCTGATATAACATTACATTTGTTGGCACCTAATAAAATTTGTAAAAACAATTTTGGTAGCACTCTATCTTATGTTATAATTGCGTACTAGTAGCTCTAGGTTCAATGTTGGTTGTTCAAAAAGAACAGTGAATTATTTGGACAATTTCATACTAATTTTGGGATGAGTCAGTATAGGCTGTTCTTTGTACCGGGTGTTTAAAACTTTTAAACTGATATTTTTATGGTAGAAAGTGTGCGTTCTTTCTCTGCCACATTGAATGTTTTTGATGATAGAATTGCAGAAAGATGGATCGTTGCAACCAACACAAGGAATTGAGAGAGCTACGATCAAGATTCAAGTGTTATTGTAGCAAAATTTAAAATGTCTTTAAAGTGCGTCAAGTTGTTCCTCGATGCCTAACATATTGCTTCTCATAATCTTTTAATTTAACTGAAATTCACATATTCTGTTAGTAGCAATTTGTAAAAGCTTAATTTTGTTTTCTAGCTGCCAACTTTGATTTATTCTTATGTTGCATAATGTCCAAAAGACGACTTTAGAGGACTTATCTTGTAAGTAACCAGAATATTTTAAGGAAGGCTTCTTTTTTTCAAATTTAATTTATTATTGCTCCTGGCCTATCATCATGCATGCATTTTAATGTGTGTTCACTTTATAAAATGTTCATTCATCTATTATACATATTAACATTATTTCAATGAAAGTATAGATATTCAATTGATTTACATACATTTCATTGTCAAAATTAGTGTGAGATACATTTGAATGTTCCTCTTTATCTTAAGGGAAATGATATCCTGCCCCAGAAAATACTGAAGAATTTATGTTCCCTAGAAAGTATCTTGTCTCTTCACACCAAAGAGAGTAGGGAAAATTTGACATTTGATGCAACTTTGAATTTGATCTCCTGTTGCAGACAGACTTGATCATTGAGCAAACCTTGATACATGTTTTGCTAGATAAATATCTGAAATATAATGTCCGCTGGTCATCTCAGGGGTAAAAACTGTTTACAGTCTCTTGGCCTAAATTTTACAATTGACCATCAGATTTGCATTTGGATTATTTGAATTTCAAATCATTGTTGTGAGCAGTTACAAGCTTTTTCACTTGAGTATAACATAGTTTTTTGTGACCCTATACCTTTTAACAACACTAGTCATGTTCCTGTTATCAACAACTATTTTGAACTTCAAAAGCAAGCAGGCAAATATTTTTAGTTTTAGAAAATAAAATATAAAGGCCTCTTCAAATGAAAACATTACTTGCAGGCCAGGTGCTCATATTTGTCTTAAATGTCCCTTCATTCTAGAAGGGTATGCTTCTGTGTATAAATCAAGTGGAGGGGTAAATCATAAATATGCTTATAAAAATTATACCTTAATCACTCATTATTAACATCTTTTTTTACAAGACTAACCTGAGGATCTTCACATCAGTTTTAATTTAGTAAACCAATGTGAAGGTTTTTTTTTTATTGGGGTTGTAGTACAGATTTTTTTTTATTGATTCTTTAAAAAATTTGATTAATTTGTATCCATATTTTTATTTATTTCTTACATGCAGATTGCCTATACATTTTCATTATGAAATAATTATATTATTTTTCTTCTCCTTTGTAGGTCTCATCCATTTGAGCAACAGCCATATTTTGGGGGAAAAACAAAACTTGTTATCTGAATCATCTTCAAGTGTTCTTAGCCCATATGCTCAACCACAAACAGAGGATCCATTTGTGAAAAAAAGTCAGTTTTGTGGAGCTTCCTTTCAAGGACAAGAGAGTTATGAGACTGAGTTAACAAAAAATGAAATAATACATTCAGGTTTTCAGTCCTATCAATGTCTTGAATGCTTAAAAAACTTCACCACTCATTATGATTTAAGGATTCATACGCGCATACACTTAGGTTTGAAGATGTTTCAAAGTCAAGAGTGTTCTGAATTTTTGACCTCAAAAACAAATTTGACACAGCATGAAAGTATAGACAGATGTTTGAGTCCCTTTCAATGCTTAGAATGCTCTAAATGTTTTAAAAGGAAATCAGAGCTAAACAGGCATGAACAAATACACAAAGGCTTAAAGCAATTTAAGTGCCAAACATGCTCTAGATGTTTCATCAGGAAAACAGATCTAAATAAGCATGAACTAATACACAAAGGTTTAAAGCCCTTAAAATGCTATGCTTGCTCTAAATGTTTCATCTGGAAATACACTCTAAATAGGCATGAAAAAATACACAAAGGTTTAAAACCCTTTAAATGCCAAGTATGCTTTAAATGTTTCAGTGAAAAATCACATTTAGTTAGGCATTCAAAAATACACATAAATACTCAAATTGGTTTGAAGATGTTTCAAAGACAAGAGCACACTAAATTCTCAAAAGCAAATTTAACACAGCATGAAAGTATACACAGACCTTTGAGTCCCTTTCAATGCTTAGAATGCTCTAAATGTTTCATCAGGAAATCAGAGCTAAACAGGCACCAAAAAATACACAAAGGCTTAAAGCCATTCAAATGTCAAACATGCTCTAAATGTTTTGGTGATAAATCACATTTGGTAAGGCATTCAAAAATACACAGCGGTTTGAAGCCCTTTCAATGCTTAGAATGTTCTAGATGTTTCACGCACAAATCAATTTTGCAAAATCATGAAAAAATACACAAACGTTTGCAACAAAATGAAAATAGAAACAAAAGTTTGAAACCATTTGAATGCACAGAATGCTCTAAATGCTTCGTCAAACAAATATCTTTGTCACAGCATAAAAATATACACATGGGTTTGAAGCCCTTTAAATGCATAGAATGTTCTAAATCTTTTGCACTAAAATATACTTTGCAACAACATGAAAAAATACACAAAGGTTTTGAACCATTTAAATGCACAGAATGCTCTAAATCTTTCTTTAGGAAAGTAGATCTAAAAAGGCATGAAAGTATACACACAGGTTTAAAACCCTTTAAATGCCAAGCATGCCCTAAATGTTTCAATGATAAATCATATTTAGCTAGACATTCAAAAATGCACAGTAGTTTGAATACCTTTCAATGCTCAGAATGCTTTACATTTTTTACTCACAAAGGGAATTTGAAACGACATGAAAGTATACACAAAGGTTTGAAACCATTTCAATGCACAGAATGCTTAAAATGCTTCTTAACACAATCATATTTGTCACAGCATGAAAAAATACACAAAGGTTTGAAGCCCTTTAAATGCTTAGAATGCTCTAAATGTTTCATCAGGAAACAAGAGCTCAACAGGCATGAAAAAATACACAAAGGCTTAAAGCATTAAAAAATATGCTTTGCAACAACATGAAAACACACACAAAGGTTCAAAACAATTTGAATGCACTAAATGCTCTAAATGTTTCAGTCGTGAAACTTATTTAGTAAACCATCAGTGCTTCCAGTTGTCTGCCTTTCCGCCAAAATCAGCCTAACTTGCTTCTGAGCACAACCTGTCCAAATTCCAACATGACTAAAATCGGTTGTCTTTAGGGAAACAACTATATGATTATGACCATAGTTTCGAAAAACTGGTTACATCCCTTTACTTAAAAGTGCTTCCAAGAAGCAAAGTTAAGTGGGTTAAAGAAAAATGTTCATACAACTGCTGATGCTGACACACAAACATCTTAATCTTCCTGTGTTTATTATGTTTTAGATTAGGTCATTATCATCATTTATAGTCCATGGTTCAGACTCACTGTTAAATGGCGGCTCTCCAAAGATCCCGGTTTAGGGCGAGACTCTTGTTTATACCTAGGATCTTGATGTCATCTTTCACCACTGACGGCCACGATTGGATAGGTACCCTTACTTTTTAATTGGTATCATCATATTTTCTTAACCAGACTTGTCTTTAAAACGGTGGATAGTTTGAAAGCATTAGATTTATTTGAGCTTGTTCTTTAAGTTCTTCTTCTTTATAGTTTGTTGGTATTTCAACTTGTGGATATCACCAACTAGCATCTTTCTTAAAAAGACTTTATCCATCAGGATAAAAAAATGATGTTCAAAATTTAGATAACTTCAAAAAGGTGAATAGCAAACGAGAAGAAGAAGAAAAGATGAATATAAGGATTTTACATTTAAAACAGGTACTTAAGTGCTCTGTATAACGGAAGTCCATGGATGCTACTAGTCAAAAGTTGTATATAGACTTTAAAAATCTGTACATCACTTGAAAAATGAGTTCACACTAATTGTTTAATTAAATGTCACAGATCAGTGATCATTGGAGAAAATCAAAGCGGGGGCTTAATAGCCCCAATCCCTATACTATAGGGCTATTTTTGTCTTCTTTTTCCAGACAAAGAAGGGTTCTTTAACCCCTGTGGAAAAGTTCAGCGCAGTGGAGGATTATATCTGTATGTTATGTTGTTATGTTGCTGATCCAGCAGCTATATGAGCGTAAGCCCCTCGACTGGATGACAAGGAAAAGTATTTGCAAGTTTTCAGAAGTTGTGCTTTGTCTGAATACAAAGTATTTTCAAAAATTGGTGAAATGGGAGATATGTAGTTCTGAGGTCATTTAAAGCGGGACAAAAGAAAAGGTGGTGAGATACTGTCTCATCTAGACAGTCACACAGAGGACAGGCTGAAGAGATGTTTGGTTGAATTTTGTGTAGATGAGAATTTAATGTAATGTGTTGTGTTCACAGTCTAAAGATGACGACCTGTTCTCGCCTTACCAGGGAGTTTACAGCATCTTTTGAATTTGGGGTGTTCATATGTTCAAAGACTTCTCTGCCAGTTTAGCCAGTTGCCCATTCATTCAGCCTTTGCCCATTTTTTTTGCACCTAATAATATTTTTGGCTCTCTGTAGTGATGTCTGTTTGTGAGGTTGTGGTTGAAAGACTCCCCTTTTAGCTAAATTATCTGCACCGTCAGATATCCACTGTAAAGTCAGGTCAATGGCATAGGTCTGCATGAAATAATTTAATGTTACTGCCAGTGACAGCAGGTAGAACTTTCAAAATTTGAGTTGTCTAAAGCTTGGAGCACAGAGAGTCTATCAGTGAAAATGACAATGTTTTTAATCTTGTTAGGGGTGGTGCGAAAGATTTCAGAGATATGATTATTTGCTGCTTCAATGGCCAGTGCCTCTGCCTCATAGTTTGTACAAAAAGTGCCACAGGGATTGCACAGTTCATTGCAAGTTTTGTCTGGGTGCTCTATTCTCACTCCTTATCCTGCATTTCTTGATCCTTTAGAAGCTGATCCATCTGTGTAGACATGTATCAAATACTCAGAATATGAGCGAATTGTTTTTTCGGCCTCACATATAGCTAAGTGTAATAGCTTTCCATTAGGATGTAATAAACACGGAGACAGTGTGAAGAGTTGATGTTTATTCATACATAGTTACAGGATGCTAAGATGTACTTGTATGGATGATAAGACATAGGCATGTATTAATCATATCTATCTATCTCCTCCTCCCCCATTGAGATTTTTGAGTAATGAATGATAAAATTTACATACATCTATCCATACAGGTTCTTTTTGTAATATACATAGTTGAGAAATATTTAACAGATTGTAATATGGACAGTTGTTGTAATTTAAATTTATTTCTGAAACAAGTTAATATAAATTGTGTGTACAAATGAGTTATTATTGAAAATGACTTTTAAAGTAACACAAAAAAGAAAAACAAATGTTGAATTAAAGAAAATTGATGCTAATATTAT
>JAUUEB010249932.1:0-13332 GCA_032362205.1 Clione limacina | reverse complement strand
CATGTTGTTATTAACCAGATGGGGTCTGCATTGGAGAAAACTTTGTTAAGGAATAATTGTTAATGATATCTGATAACCTTTGCATTGCACGCCTTTTTTATGTGTATTATTTATATTTCTGATGAGGAAAGGAATAATAATTTCCATTTTTATGTACAATGTTGTATCTTGAGTGAGTCAGAGATTAGATAGTGGAATAATAATTTAAGTTAACAAGCTCTGCATTGCATGTTGTTATTAACCAGATGGGGTCTGCATTGGAGAAAACTTTGTTAAGGAATAATTGTTAATGATATCTGATAACTTTTGCATTGCACGCCTTTTTTATTTATGTTTCTTATGGGGAAAGGAATAATAATTTCCATTTTTATGTACAATGTTGTATCTTGACTGAGTCAGAGATTAGATAGTGGAATAATAATTTAAGTTAACAAGCTCTGCATTGCATGTTGTTATTAACCAGATGAGGAAAGAGCCAGGATTTTAAAAAAAAGAGAAAAAGGTTGAACCATTAATATACTGTAAAATCAGAAAATTACTAGGACTAGCCAGGAAGTTCACGTTTTGTTTAACTGCCATGCAATATATATTATTTGTTTATGTTGGTAAAACTAACTACAGTATAGTCTGGTTACTATGAATCGCTCTAGACCTACCAAGTTGCTTTGGATTATTGTTAATTTGAAATAAAAATTACTTAAACGAAGAGGAGCAAAACATGGATTTTTTAATTTGTTGGAGTCTACTCTTCTCTCACCCAGCTGATTAAAATAATTCACTATGTTTTTTTGTTTCTTATTCTTTATTGCTCAATTCATATATTTATATGATTTGTATTGTTGAACAATCAGCCTTTAGACCAACTGATCGCATCTGATAGGATTCTGACGAAGAATTGATAATAGACCAATTTGTATTATGAATTTTTAAATACTTAAATAACACAAGGGGCATAATTGGGACTTTTGCATTTACTTTGATTTATTATTATTTATATTAACCGAGTTCATATTATCCAGACTAAACTGTAATTAATTTGGATTATAAGAAAAAAGAGTCAATGTTAGTAGAGAGGAAAAACAGGTCTTTATTATTTTGTCATTTAATACCAGTTTTTGTTCTATTTAACTTTTATATTTGATTTCTACTGTACTTTTTATGTTTTTAATTAATCTGTAAATAAAAAGTTAATTGAGTCATCTGGGGTATTGGAATTGAGATTTCTTTTTAAATAACCCACAAATATTAAAGCGCTAAAAAGATTTTATTAATTCACAGAGCAAACCATGTCCCCCCTTAATGAAGAAGGCTCTGGAATCACAGTATCGTCAGAGGCTCCCTCACCTGTTCCTTTGAACGACCAAAAGGTGATATTTGTTTTGTTGTGTTATATATGTCATATGTTAACCAATATAACATAAGCCCAAAATATTTTTATTATTATTATCGGAAGATAATGTAGAGGATCAGAGGATTAAAAAGAGGTTAAAACCCATATGAAAATGTTTTCAAGAAGATTAAAAATCAATATGCACCACAGAAAATATATAAACATTATATCATGTTCAATGTCTCTGTTTGATATCTTCTATTCAGGAAAGCAGCTCTACTGGAAAGCAATCGCTGAAAAGGACAACTGGATATGGACATTTTTACCACAAATTTGCTGTAAGTTAATACATGTGACAGATTCTTTTTATTTTAGAAGAATTAAAAATGTATAAATGATTTAATAAGCTTGTTGCTTTATAACACTGCACATCTGAACTTTCAATGTCTTTGGTATCACTGTTGACCCCCTAGTGGTTGATTTACTATAATATAGCTTTTCAATGTTTGTGTAGCAAGGTTCTGACAGTAGGGAAGCTTTTATAAATTTCTTGCCCCCTCAAAGATACCTTCTAGGAGCAATGAAAAGAAGGTTAGAGAGACAAAAGCATGCTGCAGATATGTCTGACACATATACAGTTGCCAACCGTCCTTTAAAAACTGGAAGACTCACTTATTTTGGCCAATCTCCCTCTTTTATTTTAACTAACATCTTCCTGGTTTTGATTCAGGGTCATGGAACATTTGCGAAGCGAACGTTTGTATAATTTTTTGACCGTAAGAAAGATCTCCCTTATTTTTTACTTAAATCACGCTGGTGCTATCTCAGAGGGTTGGCAACTCTGCACACATTTTTATGATATTTGTTGAATCAAGTAAACAGCTCTTTAATATATATTGATTGTTTTCAATCCTTTTTCAGCCTAGTGTTTATAAGGATCTCAAAGCAAATGATGAATATGAACATTTTGGAAATATTTCAACTGGCACCAGTGCAGTATGGAAAAAGTTTACTCCAGATGTCAGGAAGGTATGTGTTTGTATTTGCATAAATATTACCATGTTTATACATTAGAAGTAATAAATATTTTTGAGATGATAAATGATGATTCTGCTCAGAATAACTTGTAAAGTACATCAAAACAAATCTGAAACAAATTAGAAAAACCTCCACAAAGAAATTTAATATATCTTGCTTTACCACTGTGCACCCAAAAACTTGTTGATGCGTATGTTAAATGCACATATGACAATATTCTTTGGCATTCTTATATTGATTATAATATCACTTCACATTCATTTAAAAAAGTGAATTAAAAGAATAATAATAATAATAATGTCACTTATATAGCGCTTTCCCTCAGCGCGGCCAAGCTCAAAGCACTTTACATATATTACCACTGACCGGCAGGACAAAGACACACATGCACATGTAGTATACAAGGAATCGACTGATTAACCTAAGTAAGACACATAAACATTCGCAACAACAGAGACACACATGTACATACAGCGTATACAAGGCGTCTGCCACTTTATGGCATGTTACAGAATCACCTTTAATAGAATAGTTTAGCTTTATGGCCCTAATATAAGACTGTTACAATTAGAGATTGTAGTGTAACATAAAAGACAGCTAATATTGTTTACTTTTAAAATATTTATTTTGGACAGATATCCTTGAATGGGCCAAATACACCAACAAAACTTGTTTGAGACATTACTGGTCAGAAATATTGAGTTAATTTTAGATAACAATGTTACACAAAATGGGTTATGATTGTTTTTTATTCTTTTACTTTCATTTACTAGACAAGAAAGAGTGAATAAAACAATGTACAAGAACAAAGCTAGAAAAAAAGTTGATATAGTCAAGTTAGGCAATAAAAAAATAAATATGATTTATTCCTCTTCTTCAGGACTGGATTTGTGAGGCCCAGAAATATGTTGAAGATTTGGACACTGGGGTTGTTTCAGTGGAGGAAAGGTGTGACCTTTGTGGAAAAGTTTTTAAACATCATAGATCCTTAACATATCATCAAAACAACTGCTCTACACCATGTACACACTGCAACAAAACATTTCCCGACAGACAAGCTTTGCTGAGACATATTAAACAAGCTCACAATCATACTTTTGCATGTCATGTATGTGGGAAATCTTTTCAAAGTTCCTATTGTTTGAAAAGACATTACGTGGTACATTCTAAAGAAAAATTCAATTGCAGCAGTTGTAAAAAAGCTTTTTCCCAAAAAGAAGCTTTAAAACTTCATCAAAGAAAGTGTGGAAAATGAAAGATCTTATTTCATAATTAAATTAGATATACATATTTTCAAGTTCTCATGCACTAAACCAATTCATTTATTAATTTTCCACACTCTTTTTGAAAAATTAAACATCTCTTTCATATTCCTAAGTCTTGAATGTATTCTTTTATAGTGGACATAGTCTGCAATGACAACATAAAATAACATTAGACCCTTATATCTATAGTCTATTGTTTCTGATCTATTTCTGAGTGCTATTTCAATTATCAACTCAAATTTTTACTCAAGTAGAGAAGTCCCAGTTTTTTTATGCACACAGGAAAGTATTGACAAAGATCGATAAATGAGGAGACCACTTGCAAAGTACTACATGTACTTGAAAATGTGTGCAAAATGCATCTTCTTTTTTCAGAATTGTTCTAACCAATGTTTTAATGCCCTTATGTCAAGTGACCTTAAATATCCAGATGTATGGGTGCTTTGTAACAAAGTTTGTAAGTATGCCTGTATTTTTAGCTCAAGTATGAGAGAGCATAATGAGTAATAGGTGAGGGGCTGAATGTTATCATGATGTCTGAATGGAAAGAAATAGTGAATACTACACAGCTGGCTTTTGAGACAATATTTATTGTTCTATGAATGTGGATAAACAATGATGTACCAAACAAGCTTTATCTAGTTTGATACAACATTGTATATACACACAAATGGAGCACTGGATATATTTCTAAATCAAATGTGTTGCATTTCAATTATTTCATATTGAATCAACAATCAAACTTGCTAAACAGAATCTTTGGGAAGCATGATTTTGTTATGTTTAAATGAATCTACTATTTTTCAGTAAAATTCCATGTGCTATAGGTCAACAATCAGCAGGTGTACAAAGTACGTCATGTCCAAGTCCTCGCCTTACTTGCTTAAGGTACGCAACATTCATGTCGGTCTCAAAATATAAGTGAAGCACATTTTACCACAGTTTTGGGGCTTAGTTGCGATACGTGATCTTTATATGCCCATAATACTGCATTAATTAAGCCAATACTTTAGTCATAATTAGTTCCATTTAAACATTAACAGGTTTTTTGTTGTTGGTTTAATCATGTTTTGTTAACAAAAATAAAGAGAGGAGAAAACAGGAGTCCGGCTTTTGTTCCGTTTTAGCAAATTAGGCTTAAGTGGTTTTAATGAGTTTTATTGTATTACTATTCAATTTAAAAAGAATCCCTACAACTAAACTACACCATGATAAAAATGGGTGAAAAGATTGTTTCTCTTAATTGAAAACAAACAAAGTTTCATACAAAAAATTGTCAAAATCCCAGTCAGCTCTTGCAAATTCTTACTAGGATTTTGAAGATTTTTTGCATGAAACTTGGTTTGTTTTCGATTTCATGGTATGAGTACTAGACTTTGGTGGACAAACATTGTCTTTGACATTGGTGCTGAGGGAGTGTTTTCGTTTTCGAGTTACTGCTGGCACACTTAGAGGTTTCAGACTAGTGTGGCGACCTTTAATGGCTTGACGTGAACCATTCCCTGACTTTCTAGGTCTGCCTGGCTGAACCTTTATCTTTTTTCCCCTTTTCAGACGCAAATTCTGGGTTTTTCCAAATTCAAACATAGAGCTGATGAGCGTATTGTCACTCTTAGATTGACACAAATTTGAAATTTTTTCACTCATTTTTATCAGACTTTGTGCGACCTTGGGATCTTTTGAAGAATCTAATTTTTTAATTAGAGCATTGTAGGCTGTCTTCAGGGAGTCCACAGCTTTTTCTTTGAGGCCTGTAGATGATGGACTGTCAGGACAGGATATTTCTATTGATGAAGCTGGGCAGTCAGGTGTAATTGGCTGAAGGCTGGTATGTGGACTGTCTTCCATGGCTGGTTGTTGAGAAGTAGAAGATCGCAATGGTAGGTAAGATTGGGGTGGTAAAACTGCGCCAATAGCAAGAAATGCCATGTGTTGGCGAACATCTTGTGACATGGGAATAAAATGCAAGCATTCAGATTTCCCAGATGACCAGATGATGTATTGGTGCTTGCAAGGACTCCCGTCTATTCCTCGTTGGCAGGTGCATATTCCAATAGACATATCTACTGTATACCTGTAGAGAACACAAACAAATATTTGTTTAAGAACAAGACAATTTTAAAGCACAACTAATAACAACTAAAGGCATTATGAAGACTGCTGTCCAAAGACGAAGTGAAGTGTTTTAATTAAATAATAAGTGCTGTGGAATTCTTAACAAATTATTAAACTATTTTTATAGTTCCACTATGTATTATTTGTTTGAATGGCATTGTTACAATGCAGTATTTTGATATTTATCAAAACGCAGTGTTCACTGACAAAAAAACAAGCAAATTAATAAAAAAAAAATTATAATGATTGCACAAATCTGGCAGTTTTTTCTTCAGATTATGGTATATAAAGGGTAATGTCAAGTTTAAAAATGGGAAAAAATAAGAATTTCTCCCAAAAAACACTTGAGGCTTACTTTTTGAAAATAATTGAATAATATTTGAAACTAGCGGATTTACCCGGCGTTGCCCAGGTTGATACAACCTCAAATCAATTATGCCCTTAATAGAAGCCTACAAAATGTTTTGTGGCTTAGTAACGGGTCTTGCCCGGGAAGGATACAAAAGAAATAAACACAAATTTGGCTAACTTTATAAACACCCTGTAGACCCCCTTTCTCTCCTCACTTTGAGCTAGTATGCCATCACCCCCTTTTAAAATCATATTTTGAAACACCCTGTATTAGAATTCACTCTTGATTTCATCTCTTGTTTACATTTATCTTAAAAAGGAAATAGAAATTTCGGTTCATTACGCTTAATCGCGTCTTTTTTGTTCACCAGGAAGAGGATGTAAATGTTTCCATATTTAGTTTCATGCCATCTTTGGTCTATATTTTCTCTGTAAAATATGCACCAAAAATTAAAAAGCCTATAACTTTTCTTACAGTCGACCGATTTTTACCTAAAGCTTAACCACACATCTGGTAATATCTACAAACATTTTGTGAAAGTTTCAGATTGATTGAGTTAAAACTGTGGCTGTAATCCCACTGCATACAAACACAGCCAGCCACAAATAAATAAATAAACAAACAGGTTTTGAATCTTATATAGTAGATGTACCACCGAGTCAACAAGATTCCTTGTATACTTTTATGAAAATGTATACAACTGCAACTTACCACTGTCCATTGCCTTTAGCACTTTCTACCTCAAACACATGATTGGGATGACTTATCACGGTTTCTATCATCCTCTTCTTTTGCTCTGCAGAGGGATGTTGAAAGCCCTTGTAGGTTCTTTGTCCCTCAAAAGTTCTATCAGAAATTGACAACAACTTGTTCTGTTTAAGTGAAAGGATGTAAAGATGAGAACATTATCAAAGCAAAAGCTTCTGTGTCACATGATACCTACTGTCACAAAAAACAATCCCTCCCTTTTCTTAATAAATCATGAACCAGTGAACACAACTAGAAACATGCGTACTCAGATAGAGTACGAACCCGACACCATGTTAAAAAAACATTTTCCAAACATGTAAGACAGATGTAAAACAGACAAAAAATAATGAAGATAATGATGATAATGTTAAAAGCAAAGAATAACTATCTTAAAAAAATCATATCGGCTTAAGAAAGGCTCTGTGATATAATCAAACCTTCACCTGTTTCAAACACCTAGCCATTGGAGGTAAATGCTTTGAATAAAAACTACAAGCTCTAGATAATCTTAAATCAAGAATTAACTAATGTACATTTAAACTTTACCATGTAGTGTAACTCTAGGTCTTCAGTCAACTTTTGCATCAACCCAACAATGTTGTATTCTTTGGTCCTGCGTAGGATGACGTCTTTCAGGATCAAGAACTGGGCTTCAACGAAGTTATTTGTCTGGTTTCCTCGCATTGGGAGTGAGAAACGGTAGCATAATGCAAAGGAATTCTTCAGATTGTAGAGGTTCTGGAAATACTTGAGGGCTTAAGGGTTATCAAGTATTGAAGGATGCTCTAGCAGTATGTCGTATCGGTCTTCAAATTCTTGGACATTCTTTGCATATACTGCATTTTTAAATATGCCCAGCAGTTCTGTCCAATCACTTTGGTCGACACCATGGTTCTTGTCCACAAGCCAACTCCACACTTGCTTCAGAATGTGAAACATGCAGAGAAGACATTCAGAGTTAGGCCAAGTTGCTTTTAAAGCCCGAATTTCTTCACCACAGTTATCTGTTAGAAAAACCTGTGGACCAAGAATTCTACCTCGTTTAAAAAAGGCTGACTCTGGGAAGCAGTCTTTCAAAAAAGAAAATGCCAGTCGCAGGGTTTCCTCTTGCTCATTCTGACAGACGACTATCCCAAGAGGCAGGCCCCCAATTGCAGAATGAGTGCAAAAAAGAAATACTTTAAGGTTGTGGCTCTCACAGTTGGATGTGGAATCCACAAACCCTAGCTCTGAGCTTTGCATGTGGTACTCATGTATCCGCTTCATGATTGGGGAAACAAATGCCACAATAAGGGGTGTTTCTTCAGAAAACATCTGAAATTTTACCACAGCATCAGGATTTGCTGCTCTGTAAGCTTTCAAGAACTCCTCCAACTTGTCAAACATCTCAATGTTGAGTCCTCCAAGCTGCTCTTTGACATATTTTGTATATATGTACCTGAAGTCTCTCTGGCGTGGACAATACTTCCGGTTTGCCCGTTTCTTATGGAACGCCAAATCATTGAGGCAGGAGTCTTTGAGCTTCCTTATAAAAAGGTGCCTGGCAGAAGACGGTGTTTCTCCATTGCAAAACATCTCTTGTATTTCATCTAACACTTCTGGAGAAATATCCATAAAGTTAGAAGCCTCAAGGGAGTCACATGTATGGTTGTGGTGACAACTTTGTTCCACCGACACCATTTTATCCCTTGTCACTTTCATTATTAATGAGAATGGGCAGTTAGTGTTGAGTATTCTGGCGGTTGGATTGGTCTCCAGTCTTTTCTGTGGATCCTTTGTTTTACACCAGAACTGTGTTTTGTGCTGGCATCTAAGAGAAAAAAAAAAGAAACAAAATTATTGTTTAAGTCTGTTAAGATTTCTATGTCTAAAGCTTTCTAGAGTACTGGTGAATTCACTTATAACAAACTGCTTGGGAAACAAAGAAATGTTTTGTTATAAATGAGTTCGTTTTATAAGAACTCTGAAATCAGGGGATCTTTTTGAAATTGGCCAGTTATTTCGCTCTTTCCTCCAATATGATCTCTGCACGCATTGCCCTAGCTTGACAAAAACAGGCTAATAAATCTGTGTCTACATCTTTGCATCACAAGACTTGGAAACAGCTGTCGTGATCAAACTGATTCATTTTGATTGGTATTGCTTAACCATTTCTGGTTCGTTATAAGCAATTTCTTATAAATTGTAGTTTGATATAAGAAATATATTTTAACGGTAGAAAGAGGGATATATCAAGGTATATTTTACTTTGTTCGTAATAACTGATTATTCCTTAAAAGCGATTTTGTTATAAGTAAATTCACCTGTATCTAGATTCATATAACCTCTAGAGAGACATGTTATTTATTATATGAAATAGGTAGCTTACTCACAAATTTGTTTGTCCATTTTAGCATAGTGTACATTCTTTATTAAAGCCATTTTACACTACTGATCGTCTTCTGTTTACTCAAAAGTAAAATGTTTGCAAATTTGGTCATACAGAAGGTTACAGTCTTGTCATTTTATTCATGTTTCTTAAACAAAGATAAAGAGGGGGGAAGCGTGAGTCATGTTTTTGCTTTGTTTAAGCAAAATTTCTGCTTAAGCGTGTGCGTTTCAAACAAGTTTCACTGTGTACTCAAAATTATTTTTATTTTCTGATTTTTATCACTGATATCTTAACATCAATCAAAACAACAGATTTGCAACAACCACTGTAATTTCTTATATGGAAAAAAATATTAACCTGTAATAACAAATGTATGCAAAACCAGATGTAGGAGGCTTTTTGCAATTTATCCGAAGTTTGCATTGGTTAATCTCTTCGTAGACAGCAATCCAATCTGCGACCCACTCATTGACATCAAGAATGCTGTCTTCCCCAATTTGATACTTCGCTGACAGGTAAAATGACTCTCCATCAGCAAAATTACACTTCATATCCTGTGAATAAAATTATGTGACCCATTGAAACACCTTTAAGAACCAATTTATCCCCAAAGGAATGTTAAAACCAAAATATTAAACAAAACAAGTAAAAGCATTGTTTCTGTATAAAAGTTTGTAACCACCCTTTAGAATGATCAAATTGCTAAGCTGTCATAAAAAGGGTAAACGTCTACCCGAAAAAAGGAAAGGTGTAAACTCTATAAAAAAAACAAAAAAACTCTGGAATGAATATTCAATACGACGTCACTTTTTACTGGTCACCAATTCCCCTTTTCTTATATAATCCACCTCAATACAACACAACTTTTTTTTCTCACAGGAATAGAAAACCAATCTGCTTAGAAAACACCTGTTCCTTTCCGTTACAAGTTTCACTGACTAGACATCAGATGATCAGCCAACTTTCATGACCTATAACCGCGCTTGAACTTTCAAGCACTGCACTTCTGCAAGGGTTTTAATGAAATCAGATTTAGTTTCTTTATGAAACCTGCATATTTGTTTGTTTTTGCTAGTTTATTCAATGCCATGGTTAACTGTTCATGTTGTACAGGGGTTTTACTGTACACTTAGTTATTTTAAACAGCCTGTAAGATCAATCTTTGAGAATGGCATTCTTTGAAAATGGTCCCTCAGAGAAAGATTTTTGAAATCATAGGCATCAATGTTGAATAATTTAGCCATGAATAAAGACATTTTGATTATCTGATCAGTCTATAAAATAAAAACCCAAACCTCACACCCTTTAATAGAAAACACAAGCAAACCTGATAACTGAATTCAGGAAGGAGTTTCTCAATTTGTGACAAATGGACATCACTCTGTTCGTTGCCTTGTTGGCTTTTTAATGATAGACAGCCTGATCTCTTTGAATTTTCTTGTTGAACCTTAGAGACTGCAAACTGTAAAATATCTTCAGAATGCCTTCCTCCAAGATTCATTACAGCACCTGCTTCAGTTCTGATTTTCTGAATTTAAAGGAAAAACAAATATTTTTTAACTGAAAAGCCATTTAACAATATTTTAAGTTAATTGATCTTAAGTCTTCTTTCCATCTTTCACTTTAAATAAAAATGTATTGCAATTCTCATAAGAATTACAGTAAATATTTTTTTTAATATGCCATGTGTTGGCCGTACGTTGGTCAGTACAAGGTCTTTACTTTTAAGTCAGCTTACTTCTACCTATTTTGCCAATCCATCTCATGAGTATTTTTTCATCTAATTAATATTCTTAGATAAATCTTTGTAGCCAAAAGCCATTTAAATCTCCATAATTAAGATTTAGAATACAGACTTGAGGCAAAATAAAATAAAACTAAGCATAAACTTTCTTATCTCCTAGAATTCAAAAGTAAAAATGATATTTATTGTTTAAAGTATTCGTAAGAAAAAATGTGAGAATTTCAAATTGTTATAAGTTTGTGTTTATTTTATCAATGAGCATAGAAAAATACAAAATGACAGCATGTCTAAAAAAAACATGCGCATACTGAATACACATAATTAATCCATAATGTAAACACAACTAAATGGCTTAGACAGTAATTAAATAGTGCATCTCTATGCACCTTTCTGTTAAGAGCGCATAATTAACCTGAAATTGTACTCACACTGGATGTGTCCATTCTTTGGGTAGTTTTGACAAGTGTGAGATTCTGTGACTGGTTTGAACCTGAAGTTCCTGCTTTATGAACAGTGATGATCTGCTTGGCCCCAATGTTTGTCCCCGAACCTTGTTTCAAAATGGTTGCAACAGATGGGGCGACATGTACCGCTTCAGTGCCTGGAGCTAAGGTACTATTTGTGTCAAGTAATTTGTAAGAATTTATGAGCCAAGAGGAACCAAAATAATTTCAAACAGCAATATACCTAGCATAAAACAAAAAAGATCATATTTAGAAAGCTTGAGGCACTTTTTAAAGAGATATAATACTATAAATAAAACTATAAGAATAAATAAATTTAAAAAAAATCATGAATTCATCTTAATCTTAACAGCAAGTTATGTCTTCTTGATCTTTGGTAAAAATTGAAATTAATAAATGAATGGATTTATCACACACTACTGTTGTTGATTTAGGACTGTGACATCTGTGATCAATTTTTTGTTTTCTTCATAAAAAACAAATATAGAAACTAGAGTGGGTCATATTTTTGTTAAATGCATTGTCTAAAAATCGCGTATTCTGTGTAGACTCAGATAATAATAAACCACGTCCTATCGATCTACTTTAGTACAAAGATGCATAGTAAGTTGACAATAAGTCTGGTCCTTCGGTTCGTCGTTACATGATCAAATGGATTGTATTGAATTGATTGCAGACGAAAGTGATTATCCCATGCATTTCTTTATGTTTCATCAAAAGAGTAATAACAATTTAACTTACCTTATAGCATTAATAGACTAGTAAAAACATATCATTTGTGATAGCGTTTTGTTATTATTTTGAAAAGTTCACAAACTTGACACTTGACCGATGCCGGAAGCTTAATTTCTATTTTAAACTATTCTAAAAATATGAGGTATTCCCCCTCTCATATAGCTAGTGCCCTCTAGCGAGCTAGAAAATGTCAGTGTTCGACATCCATACCAGTGCTCGCGGGCGGACGAATGGTCCAAATGCGTAGCCGCCCGGCTAACTAAAATCTTTGGATGCGTGGATTGCCCAGGCGCATTCGAATTCCCTTACTGGTGCTGGTGCTACCCTTTATCACAATAACGGGTAACACGAGCTCTCAACCGTACTGGTACCTACCGCGGAAGATGGACAATAATTGGGCTACCGAGGATAGGGCCCACAGTCGTAATCGAAGAACCCGTGTGGCCCGCGAGGCGTGGGATACTCGGGGCGCTCCGGGCCGTCCGGGGACAATCAACTTATTGAACTGAAACTGGGCCAGAGCAATGGCCCCATTCCCTAGCTTGTTGGGTATGGTTGGAATCTATTGCAATAGACACCAAATTCCGGGCGGATATACAAGCTCACTAGAATCGTACACGATCCCATGGGCAGTAGATAGCTCGTTAACGTGCCAATATTATCCGACGGAAGGGCACCACCAGGAGAGGAGCCTGCGGCTTAATTTGACTCAAGGATACGTCCTGGGTTTAATGAATAAAAATATTGAAATCTTAAAATCAAACATATTAGTTAAAAAGCATCAAATAAAGAAAATAATCTTTTTATCGAAAAGCATTATAAGAATCGTGTGATGAACAATATTCAAGAAACCAGAGGAGGCACTCCAATCACAATAACATTGTATTGTAAATGTTGTCCAATATAGACATTTCTTTGCGTATTGTGCTTATCAAATTGAACAATCATTCATTTGAGTTTTTCAAGGATAATGGCTTATACTGATGTCGGTCAGGCCACGTGAGTAAATGATGTACTCTGCGTACAGAGTTTGAAAAAAACAATTCAATAAAATTGTAGATGAAAAAAAAAAGAGAGATAGATATAAAGAAGTGAGAGAGAGAGAGAGAGAGAGAGAGAGTGAGAGAGAGAGAGAGAGAGAGAGAGAGAGAGAGAGAGAGAGAGAGAG